>SKCR01023902.1:0-88787 GCA_019454045.1 Zanthoxylum bungeanum | reverse complement strand
AATTTATAACTTAATTAATTAAAGTGTATTATCATGATTAATCCTTTAAATCAATATTCCCAAAATATCAAATTAATCCATTAATCATATTTTTATCTTAAATATATGTCCAACATTATTTAATCAAAAAATCAAGTCCCTAATCCTCCATCAAGCATTCGGCCAAGGTGATTAAAATGGTTCTGATTTCGTTTTCAATCCAATCGAGTTACAAATCATCGTACCATATTATTTCAAGTCATCTAATGTCTTAAAATTAAAAAATCATCTAGTCCATATGCTTGCATGTATTCGGCCAAGCCTCATTGGGTTGGAAAAAATTATCCAATTTATTTTCCATGAAATTGATGATGTATATCTAAATAACATACATCAAGCATATTTAATCAAGCAAACTCATCAATCATGCTTCATACAATTTTCCCCAAATAAAATCCTATATATTTGCATGCTCTTAAGCTCAATGATACAATTGTTGGAAAATAATAACCAAGCCCCAAGATCAAAAAGAACAAGCAAAATACATAAATACATGAATGAATTAATTGAAGTATGGCGGAATCATAATCACAATACTTGAAGATGGATGCTAAGATGATGCGAAATTCCTCCCTTGTCAATGAACGCTCGGCCAAGAAGAAAAGAGGGACTCCAAGTCGAGTTTGATCCTTCCAAGCTCAAGGATTAGTTCCCATATCACCTATGTATGATCCCTTGAAGGTGCTAGCCTTTGTTGTGATTTTGAATGCACAACTTCTCAATCTTGCCACAAAAATTGAAGAAATGGAGACCCCAAAACTGCATGTAGTTTCGGCAATGTGAGAGAGAGGAGAGTTCAATGATTTTTGTTACAAAAAATCAATTTATATTTATGCCATAATATTTATTAAATTAATAATAAACTCATGACACAAATCATGCAATGGCTTAGAGTGTCAAACAATCAAACTCCATGCAAAACCATTGAGTGTATTGTACACTATCACCATGCAATGTATTAACAATTAAATAATGCATAAATGACATGTGTCATGTGGGCCCCACACGTTTCCAAATGAAAGTGGGCCCACGTGCACTCACGCGTTCGGGTTCGATATTTCCGAAATACCGAACTTACGTCGCGACGTTAATTAAATCGAATTTAAATAAATAATTGCGCCTAGCGAAATTATTATTTACGTCGCTAACGAATTAATTCTAAATTAACTCATTTGCCCGAATTAAAATCTAATTTTAATTTCGCGTCGAAATCGAATTTCGATTATTATATCGAATATAATAATTTTACGATTAATTCCAAATTGATCGTTCTCTCTCTTGTATAGGACTTTATCCAAGATATCTCTCCGTAATTAATCCAAGATTAATCGAGTTTGAATCATACGTCATTGGTGAATCTTCGGGAAGCGACCCAAGAGATCTCCGGATATGTTGGCAGTAAATACGGTCGTCGGATAATCCGAACACGTACGTACCTCGTACTACGTTTTTACCGATTCACAGACAAGGTTGGCTTCTAGCAAAGCACCATGCCTACCCAATTCTCCAGAAATATTCTTATAGGAATATAAGATCTATATCAGCGTAGTATACCGTAGTATTACGTACATCGATCCAGTATCGGACGATCACATGTTAGGCCTGGGGCTGGAAATGTGTCTGCCCCGTACGAAACATATATCGGATATCAAGCAACTAGTCTCTTAAATCGGACAATCCTGACCTGGTCATATTGTCCCGACGGTTGCAACCTTTTATAGAGTACTAGTTCTGTGTCCTGCGTGATCATCACCTCCTTATGTCTGAAGTGATACTCCCATCTCGACATCACATCTAGTACACTACGATTCTCGATAAACCCAGAAGAGGTGTACACAGAACCGGTTAAGGTCCCCAACCACCAAAACCAAAGTTTACCGATTGTGGCATGTACTAGCGATGTAAGTCTCAGGTTAAGACCATATACACCTACCCTGGATGCGGCCTCCCATAGACACGCAGACATACTACCAATGGGATTCTGCGGGGTCTATCCAGAGCGAAGCTGTTTTCCGTACCATCGGTAAAAAACACAACCTCCTATCGCACTTGCATAAGTATCCAATACTTAAATATATGAGAACTATGCCGTTGTGCCCTCACAACGTGCACAAGCGCAATACTAGTCTATTCCGCATTATCGATGTCCGATCTCGATAATACTCCGACTATGGATATTTAATGATTAAACCTTTATGGATTGATACTGTCTCATATCATCTCAATCCGGTATTAATCATATGGACTTTCGCCATTTATATATCAAAGTAAATAATATTACAAAACGGTAAAAGGCAATTTCATTATCACATAGTTAATTTTGTACAATAATACAATATCATTTACAAACAGTGACGCTATAGGACATAATGTCTAACACACATAACCTGTTAAAGCCCCAGACGACCAAAACCAAAGCGTACTGATTGTCGCAAGTATTAGCGATGCAAGTCTCAGGTTAAGACCACATACACCTACCCTGATGCAGATTCCCATATACACATAGTCATACTACCAATGGGATTCCAAGGGCTCTATCCAGAGCGTAGCTTTTCCCGGTCCAACGGCTAACAGAACCTGATATCACACTTGCATAAGTATCATATACTTAAATATATGAGAACTATGCTATTAAGCTTCCATAACGCGCACAAGTGTAATACTAGTCTATTTCGCATTATCGATGTCCAGTCTCGATAATACTATGACTATGGATATTTAATGATTAAACCGTTCATGAATTAATATTGTCTCATATCTTATTAATCCAGAACTAAGAATAAGGACTTTTATCTTTTATATATATATTAAAGTAATCCAATTAAAAAATGATAAAATAGTGATTTCTTTTGTCACATAGTTAATTTGTACAAAAACCACAATGTCGTTTACAAATAGTGATGCTATGGGTCATAATTGGCCAACACCATCATCTCACAAACCAAATGAAATAGGGGATCTGAGGGTCACTCATCTCAGGTATCGATGAAGTCAGAATGCCGCTAGATTCTGTTCAGCCCGGCTTCTTCGATGTCAGGCCGGAAAGATATGTTATCCGTATTTTATTATTGCTCTTATAATTTCTAGATATCTTGTAATTCTCTAAATTATTGCACTGTGTGTGATATAAATTGCTTATGTGTGTGACTGAATTAATAAGACATAAGAATCATTATTTGAACCTTTGTATTATACTGGCATCAGTAAAAAACCATTGTGAATCCAAACGGATTTAATTTCATACCTTGCGAAGGGTGTAGTGCGGCCTTAAATCATTCACAATGTCTTATAATAGATGGTGACTCCTTTATTATCCGGTTAGTTCCCCAGTGAGACTACCCGTACTCTCTACGAGTAACGAGCTCAATAATGTCGTGGTCACCAATATCATAGGCACAGCGGGAAATCCTTCTTCGCTTCTACACCAACTCTCATAGATAACTTTATGTTTTGAGAGTCATATCACACTATGCGGGTTGATATATATACAGACACACAAACACACACACACACACACACATTCTCTCTCTCTCTCTATGAGGCACGAGCTCAATAGTGGCGTGGTCACCGATATCAAAGGTATTACGGGAAATCCTGCTTCACTTTTACACTAAATCTCATAGATAAATTTATATTTTGAGAGTCATATCACACTATGCGGGTTGAATAAATATATATATATATATAATAGTATAGCCATAGTGGAAGAATCTAATTACATGAGATTCTTAGATTAGTACAATCACAAATATATCAACATCATATATTTGACTGTATGGGTTAACACCGTCTATATCTTAGGTCATTTGGTAAGGATATAGCGAAGTGATGGACTTTATCATAGGGAATCATATAGAAAATGAGCTCTTATCATTCATTCTCATTTGGATACCTTAAATATTTCTAGATGTTAAAATTGGTCATTAGAATTAGAAAGACTAATGAGAGATATATTTGAAGGGTAATATATTTTCGATTATTCTAGCATGATTCGTTTTATGTCCAACTTGAGGGAATCCATTAAGTCACATACAAAAAAATATGTAGTTAATGGTAATGGTGCAAATTTAACATTTACATCATGTTTCATCATTATGGTAATTGTTTGAAAATGATCTTAATATATTTGACTATTGTATAAATCATTTAAAGTGTAAAAATGGTGTTTGAAAATAATCGATAATAGCTTGATGTGTTTAGAATCAGAATGTTATATGAAAATGGATTGAAATTGAACTTGGCCAAATTTGGCGTCTAATATTCAGTTAATATGTTGCTCCAATCGGTTAACAGATTGCTTCAATCAGTTAAACGATTGCTTCAAGTCATAAAATTAGAATTTTCTACGAATCTAGTTTCAAACGTTCAAAGTTTGAGCTCTTTTATACTTTTCTAATTCATCTTAAGATTATCTAGAAGGGGTTTGGTATATACCCTTAGAATAAATCATGTGTTTGAAATTCATTTTCAAACTCATAATATAATCATCAATAAATCCTATCTCTTGTTATCTATAATAGGGACCATTTGGTGAATTATATGATAGCACACTATGAGAGAAAAAAAGGCTAGAGATTTGATCATTATGCTCAACATCTGAGAGCTCACATTTGTCCATTCTGTAGGGTTAGATCAGTGCCCCGCGCAGTGGAAATGGGGGTCTAACCCGTGATAATTGAGCATTAGTGTATTTTTAAATATTTGAATGGAATACTATATTCCATTACTAGTGCACCAGAGTCCCAAATAATCAGAATGAGAGAAAAAAAAAACTTGCTCCTGCGAATGGGCTCGCCTACTGCACGCTTGCACAAGCTTATGCAGCTTGCGCATATTGCGCTGTAATATAGCAGCCACTGTTTTCAATTATTTTTTAAAAATCCTTAAAACACTTTTTCAAAAAACACCCAAAAAATTTTAATTTAATCAAAACCAACCTCAACACATGTTATACAACAACATATATATATATATATATATATATATATATATATATATATATATAATATATATATATATATATATATATATATATTTGAATCAAGACACAAACTAGAATAAAATCCCACAATGGAGTGACATATGAACAATTCTCGGTTACTCAAAGGTAGTCAAAGATTATAAAATGGTAGCCATAACTCCAAGCTTTCATAGAGTTCCGAACGCTAATTTTTTTTTATGTCCAACATAAACAATTTGATACAATCACAATCATATTGTGTTTATGCTTCCAAAGCATCCATACACAATTCATTAGCTAATTTCAAATTCAAGCTATGTTATTATATATCCAATACATAAAACATCACTATATGTTTCACTAATGATAACTCTCTAATGAAAACATAGTTTTAAAGTAGATCAAACTTACCTACCAAGTTTGATTCCAAGATCCAATTTTCTTCTTATTGTTGAAAAATATAGAGAACTTCCAAAGCTTCTCTAAACTCTTCTTTTACTTAGGCTAATATCTCTAATACTTGCTTGCTTTATATTTCTCAAACTTAATTAAAAATTTGTTCAAGCTTGCCTTTTATAGTGATGTCATTCTTAGCATATTTATATATCAATCTAGGGTGAAATGAAAATGTAGTTATTTTATTATTAAATAATAAAATATAATGTACAATACATGATTTTAAGAGACCATGTTTGCCAATTTATAAGAAAATTGGATGTGAAGCTTGTCCTTGACCCAAAGAGGTAATTCAGGCAGTTACTACCTGTACATATTATTGTTTTGATTTCTTTGTCTTTATATAATTATTGTGATTTTCTTTATTTTGATTCCTTTTATTTTCGCCGACAAGATCCAAACTTTTTTACTTTCACGATTTATTTTACTGTTCAAATAATAATTGTCATTTGGGAGGTACTAGTGCAATTATTACTCACCCTTTTCGGGATATATAAATTCAGCTTGTCATTGCTCTATTCAACACATCCAGATTAGAGAGAGTAAAGAAAAAAATGGAAGCAACTTCAAGAAGACGAGTCATTAACATCTGTGTGTTTTATGGGACTAGTTCTCGATCTAAATCAGAATTTGTTGAGGCAGTAAAAGAATTAGGTAGAGTCATGGTAGAGAGGAATATGCACTTAGTATATGGCAGTGGCAATCTTGGATAGATGGGTTATGTTTCAATGGCCGTATAGGAATGAGGTAGTCAAGTTTTGGGGATCATTCTAAAACCTTTGGCATACGCAAATCTTATCGGACAATCAAATGAAGAGGAATACATCGTGTCAGGTGTGTCCGAACGACTTGTTGAAATGATTAATCGTGCTGATGCTTTTATTGCTTTGACAGGTGGCTTGGGCACGATGAAGGAAATTTTCACAGTGACATCTTGGGCGAACTTGAACATACACCAGAAACCAATTGGATTGTTTAATGTTGATGGATTTTTTTACTTTCTTTTTGTGTTTCTTGAAGAGGTCATAAGAAGTGGGTTCCTTTCAAAACCATAAAAGATATTATATGCTCCATTTAAATTCGTGAATTCTCCATAATATTGACTAAATTGGATCTTCATATGCTCATTTGACAGGTATTATCAACATACATGGTAACATAAGAACATGGGTTTTAAGTGAAAGTTTGTAATATTCAGTGCTCTAGTTTATTAGAAGAAGCACTTAAAAGTGATGCAATAAAAAAATTGTGTATATAAATAATTAACCATGCTTTTACTTAGTAACCATACATCTTGTCTCAGTAAACAGTGATTATTCGCGTCAAATGGTAAAAGCCTGAGTTAATAATAATAATGTTTCTACTTAGAAACTGGATGTCTTGCCTCAGTATGCAGAGATTGTTCACGTCAAATGGTAGAACTTTTAACATCTGAGATCCAAGTAATTATGTTCGCAGGGGTGTTTTAACACCTAGTGCCCTAAAGCCAAATGGTTTGGGAGTCATTGGCCCAAAGCTCGCTATAAGGATTGAAAATGTTATAAAAAAAAATATCAGAAAAAAATCCATTGCCAAAAAGGTGTGAATTCTGATATAACTTTAGGACAAAAATATTACTCTTTTTTAACTACACTTGAAAATATTATGGGCACAATGAATTGATTGATACCTTGTTGGTTATGTATATGAAGAATGGTAAAAAGAATATAAGAATTTACCTATTTAATAATTTAGAAAGAAAGAAAACAACTATTAAATTGATAACAATGTCACTTGTTTAGTCACTAACTTGTTTATCTTTTATTTTGTTTTGTGTGATTGTATATTTGATTGATGTTTGTGGGTATCATCATGTAACCCCTCACGAGACTACAACACGTCCACTAGGGACACTTAGGGGTTTAAAATCTTGTTGCATACGCTAAATGCAATTGTGATCCCTACGAAAGTGGCTTAGATTAATTTTATTTTAAAGTTGTTTATTGCATTTTATTTTGTTCTTTTGCTCGAGGACTAGCAAAATATTAGGTTTGGGGGTATGCTGAGCAGAAAATATATCAATATTTACCGCCAAATTTACTTAATATATTGCATAGTTTCTCAAGTTTTATGATCGTTTTGATGTGTTTGTGTTTATTTTATAGATAAAAAAAAATATCGGGACTCATTGGAATCAAATCAGGGCTAAAACGGTGAAAAATGGATGAAAAATGGCAAAATGGGAATTTTACTTTGCGGGTGTCGTGACACCCAACCCTCAATGCATCGCTGTAGCACACATCGCAATGCCCAAGTCTGTTTGCGTCGCGATGCTGACACAATAATACAGCCGCCATTTACTATAGCACGCGTCGTGACACAGGCCGATTTCGATGCCTATAAATAGAAGCCTGAATTAGAAGGAAAATTCATACTTTATTCTAGGAAAGTTCTCTAGAATACTAAGAATAAAGTATCTTGTTTGTGTATTTTCAGCTTTCTTGTATTTTATTTTTATTTTTGCAATAAAACTTTATTTGTTTTTATTCAAGCATAAGTATGTAAACTTCTTTCTGCTAGGGTGAAATGTTAAACTTTTATTATGATAATTTAGATTAATCTCCCTTATTTTATAATATATAAATTATCTTAAAACCTGACTTAATTGGATACTGCCTTTATGGTTTGTTGGGCTTAATTAAATTAGTTTTAACCTAACTTAATTGGATATTGTAGGAGCGAAGCGGGGTTTACCGCTATGCCTATGATGCTCAGCGACCACGACACTGTTGGGCTCGCAGCCTGTAGAGAGTACGGAGTATCCCGCGAGGGATTAAACCAGAGAATAAATGAGTCGCCACCCAGTGTGAACTGGGAAAAGATTTAAGGCCGCACTCACCCCTCGCAAGGGAATACCTCAAACCTTGGGTCCGGAATGGTCCCTTACTTATGCCAGTATAATGGACGGGTTCACACAATGGTATAGCCAAGTCTTATGTAGTTCATGCAAGATAATTCAAATACACATTAATATAAATAAAAGCACATTGAATTAAGAAATATAAGGTACGATAACAATAATCATAATAAGCAAATAAAGCGTCAATAAATAAATAGTAAACAAAAAAAGAGATTAATCATGCATATGTGAATATTTCCCGAATGGTACGTGGAGTTGTATCCCAAGTACATACTGCACTACCGTCCATTCGGATTCGGCTATGGAATTTACGTCTGGGTTTTCATCTGATATACCACAAGTGATAATACCATACGTAAATCGTTAATGCAATGTAAATAAAAAATAGACATGAAATAATATACAAACGAACAAATAAATAAAGGTGGAATAATAACGATAAATAATTATGCAAAAAGATAAATAACAAATAAATGCGAAATAATAACGGTGAATAAATAAATAAATAAGATAAATAAAGGAATGAAAAAAATAGAAAATGTGATCGGAAACTTGGCCGTCTTTAATGTAGTACTTCGCATACCCGGCTGGACGTATTTCACGTCCAGCCAGGCATGCCGTGTCCGAAACTATAAAAATAAATAGGTGCCCTTAGGTCTTACCTTTTAAGTTGCTTCTTGGAAGTGCGTTAGGCCGCAGCCGGAAGGATTGAAGCTGGTTCGCTGTTTGCTATTTCTGGTTCGCTGTTTCACTCACTGTTTTGCTGTTTTCTGGTTTTCTACTTGTTGTTTGCTTCTATTTGCTATTTTTGGTGATTTTGGGCTACTGTTTTGGTTGTTTTTCTTACTGTTTTGGCTGGCTGTTTTCACTATTTTGGCTGGTTGTTTTCACGATTTTTCTTGTTGTTTTTGGCTCACTATTTTTGCAATTTTGGTCACCATTTTTCTTGCTATTTTTGGCTCACTGTTTTTGCTGGTTTAAGGGCTGTTGTTTTCACAGTTTGGGGGCTGCTATTTTGGGGTTATTTTCGGTGATATGAGGCTGCTGTTTTAAGGGCTGTTTTTGGTGATATGGGGCTGCTATTTTAGGGGTTGTGTTTGTTCAGTTTATGGGCTGCTGTTTTGTTCGGTTTTGGGGCTGATTTGTTTGTTGATTTTCGGTGGTTGAATGGTTGTTTTGTAGGTTAATTTTCAGTGGGGAGCTTGAAGAATGATAAGAGAAGAGTTCTTAGGGTTTCTATGTTGATTCACATCCAAGCCTCCTCTCAAGTTTCGGTGTAGATGGTGGATTGTATGGGCCTTCATGGGTTGCAGGGGTTTTTGGCCAAGGCTATAGTTTGAAACAGAAACTGACCGAGTGAATCTGAGGCTAGCTAGTGAGTCTGAATCCAATGAGGTGCTAATTTAGGAGTTTTTCCTTCCGGCATTCATTTCCCGTAACTTCTGTAACTTTTCAGTTAGTGCCTCCATATGAGGCTCATCATTGGACTAATGTAAAATGCAGTGTCTACAGTCGCCCCCACTTGATGGGGCTTGTGCAGTGTGTGAAAGTGACAACCCTAACAAAGTCATGCATGAATTTTTGCTTACGTGGTTCGTCGGCCATAAATGGTCTTACCTGTTGTTTCACTGCTTTTGTGAGATGCTTCGTTCTTGAGTTAACTTGTGGCGAGGTGATTAGACCACTAGGATTTATTCCCGAAACATGTTGGATGCTTCGATCTCTGGTCTTTATTCCCGAACCACATTGGGGGTGAGATGCTTCGATCTCTGGGCTTTATTCCTGAATTGTATTGAATTGATGGCGAGGTACTTCAACCCCTGGGCTTTATTCCTGAACCATGTTGGGTGTGAGATGCTTCGATCTATGGGCTTTATTCCCGAACTGTGCTGAGATGATGGCGAGGTGCTTCGACTCATGGGCTTTATTCCTGAACCTTGTTGGGTGTGAGTTGCTTCGATCTCTGGGCTTTATTCTTGAACTGTGTTGAGTTGATGGAGATGTGCTTCGACCCCTGGGCTTTGAACCATGCAGGTTGTGTGAGATGCTTCGATCTCTGGGCTGAAAGTGTTCAATCAAAGTCCCAAGGATCACAAATCATGCATAAAAACCACATATGAATACATCAAAGGAGGTGCGGAATATACTCACATTGATTTCGGTTTTTTGATGAATGAAGAACAAGGTACGATTTTGTCCCCTCCAAGCTCACGGCGAGTGGCTCTCCAAGGCAGTGGGCTGTGCGATTTTGCCTCTCTTTGAACCTCCAAGAATCGGCCATGCATGAACTCCATTGAAGCTCCAAGCTTTGAGATTCCATGCTCAAAACTCACTTCCCTATCACCTTTGTATCACTCAAGGTGTGTGCTAGCACTTATATTCTTCTTTTGCTTCTCAAATGCTCGGTCAACCAGAACAAAAGGTGAAGAAATCGGCAGTGAGCCGAGAGAGAAGAAGAAGGAAGAAAAAAAAGAAGAAGAGGGAAAATGAGAGAAAAAGACGAAACCGATACTGTGCATGTGAGAGAGAGAAAAAGATTTTTAATATATATATTTTTTATTTCATTTACCAAGTAAAATAAATAAAATATATATATATTCTATCTTTTAATTCAAAAGTCAAAAGTTAAAAAAAACAATAAAGCTTTTATCATTTCAACTTTTACTTTAAGTCACATCACATCTATTCACTTTAATAAAGTGACATATTGTCAAGTCACATCACTCAAAGTGACAATTAATTTGACGATTGACGCGACTAGCGATTTGACGCTTGATGTGACTCGCGTGCCGCGCTCGAATTCGAAATGCGAATGCGCTCGCAATCACTCTCGGGCTCGGGTTCGCTAATTCCAAATTAACGAATTTTCCGTCGCGTCGTAATTAAGTGATTACGCCTAGCGAATTCACTATTCACGTCGCTAACGAATTAATTCTAAATTAATTCGTTCGCCCGAATTAAAATCTAATTTTAATTCCGCGTCAAAATCCAATTTCGATTAATATATCAAATATATTAATTTTATCGATTAATTCCAAATTAATCGTTCTCTCTCATTAACGATATTTTATCCGAGATAAAAAATCTCCGTAATTAATCCCAGATTAATTTTCTCTCTCATCGAATTAATCCCAGATTAATTCTATCTCTCTCTTCTAATTAATCCCAGATTAATCAAAGTGCGAGTAATACGTCATCGGTGAATCTTCAGGAACCGACCCATGAGATCTCCGGATATGTTGGCAGTAAATACGATCGTCGGACTGTCCGAACACGTAAGTACCTCGTACTACGTTTATATCGACTTACAAGACAAGGTTAGCTTCTAGCAAAACGCCATGCCTACCCAATTCTCCAGAAATATTCTTACAGGAATATATAGATCTGTATCAAGCCTAGTTATACCGTAGTATTGTGTATATCGGCCCAGTATCGGATAATCACGTGCTAGGGCTGGGGCTGGATAAGTGTCTGCCCCGTCCGAAGCACATGTCGGATGTCTGGTAACATAGTCTCTATAATCGGATATACATGACCTGGTCACAATATCCCGATTGGTTGCGCAACACTCAAGAGCACTAGTACCGTATCCTGCGTGACATCAACTCCAATATGACTGAAGTGACACTTCCGTCTCGACATCACACCCAATACACTACGACTCTCTGATAAATCCAGAAGCGGTGTACACAGAACCGGTTAAAGCCCTGTACCACCAAGACCAGAGTCTACCGATTATCGCAAGTATTAGCGATGCAAGTCTCAGGTTAAGACTATATACACCTACCTCGATTTCGGCCTCCCATAGACACATAGTCATAATACCAATGGGATTCCGAGGGGTCTATCCAGAGCGAAGCTGTTTCCCGTACCATCGGTGAGGTGAAACACAACCTCCTATCGCACTTGCATAAGTATCCAATACTTATATATATGAGAACTATGCCGTTGTGCCCTCACAACGCGCACAAGTGCAATACTAGCCTATTCCGCATTATCGATGTCCAGTCTCGATAATACTTCGGCTAGGGATATTTAATGATTAATCCTTCGGGGATTGATACTGTCTCATATCATATCTCAATCCAGGAACTAATCATATGGACCTCTCTTCATTTATACATCTATGGTGATCTAATCACAAATGATGAGAGTGCAATTTGTCACATAGTTAATTTGTACAACAACACCGTGATCTGTACAAATAGTGACGCTATGGGTCATATTATCCAACAATCTCCCACTTGGCACATAGCCAGTCACTCGAGTGTCTAACACCCGAACTATGTACAATTCGCTCTAATTGCTGAGGAAAGGTTTTCGTCAGCGGATTTGCTTAATTATCGTCTGACGCGATTTACACGATCATCACATCGCCACGATGTATGATCCGAACGAATCAGATGATATAGAAGTATATATCTGGATCGTCGATGAGACCTTTAATTCTTAGCCTGTGCTGACGCCTAGCTCAGCTGCTAACAGAACTATATCTAATCTAATTAGATTTATTATCGATCCAAATGGCTTCTATTGCTGCCTCAGCTGCAGCAATATTCCGCATTTGTTGTTAATTCGGCAACAGTTATCTTGCTCGGAATATTTCCAGCTCACTGCACCGTTATTCAAATGTATAGTACCGCAGTATTTACCGGTTTGGAAACTTGCAGCAGTGATCCCAGTCACTTCAAGTTCTCCATCTCCATAGTTTAAGACAACATCTTTAGTTCTCTCAGATACTAATAGATGTTCTTAATCTTCAATCAGTGACTATCACTTGGATTGACCCGATTGTGACTCCATATGCTCAAAGCGTATGAGACACCAATACAAGTACATTTTAAATGTACAATTTCTCAGAGAGTGTTACCAACTCCAAATCTAGCCAGTAGAAGTAGAGTAGATCTTTATTCCTGAATAAAGGTTGTTACTCCCCAGGATTCTTTATACGGAAATTTCTTATGAAAGCCAAGCTTTCACCGATTTTTTTGGGAATTTCATTGTCAGTGCCCTCTCCCACTAGCCTCTTATATACACAAGAATTATTTCGTTTTGAGTCAAATCATAAACTATTATGATTATTTCAAAACGTCAGTTCCAAGAAAACCTTATGCTTGCTTCAATCCAAACATGGATTGAAAATCCGCAAACTTGTTTGTCGGTTATACAAAATCGTCAAGAAGTTGTAAACATTCTCCAAAAGGTTTCCTTTTCAGGAAAGCGATTGATTTATAACTGACATATTTCACAAATGAAATATACAGTTATCAACAAGCATCTTCAAAATGGATTTACCATGGCAACAGGTAAAAGGTTGAACCGTTATTAACACAATGTTGATACGATACTTTCCGTCAAAAGCCCAGCTTTGTACGTTGGTATGTGCCTTCCATGTATGTCTTCCTTGAAGACGTTTAATGTACCATAGGCACAATGCCTTATGGTACAACAACTAGTATCCAAAATAGTTGTTAAACATGGAATCCATTCCGAACTCATGGCATTGCCATATAGAGAGTCGATACCTCGTATCACTTCCTCTAAACGTAGTCGGATGGTACACCTCCATAAGATTGATTCTTAATGAGGTTAGATCAGAAACCATACCTAGGTTGTTTTCTGACTATATCGATCTACGAAGTTTCTGTGTATTTGAAGATTAATGGTACAGATTCATCATTGATGAACTGTTTGTGTTCCATTAAGGACTTCGTGCTTTGAATAGTATTACTCCGATTTTCATCGAGTATCACTATCCTCCCACTGACCACTGCATATCGGTATTCCTCTCAGGAAAAACCGCATGGTGAGAACAATCACATTGTTCTCATGTGAGAATTACAAGTACTATACTTAAGGTTTCCCTTAGGAAAACCTATATTGGCACTTATCCAATTTGGGTCTTTTAGTTTGGTATCATCCAAACTATGCCTGGCATACCAAAATATCAGGAATGAGAAACCTTGTTTCTTCCCTGTTCATATCCTATATGATATCTGTCAAACAGATTTATATGGAACCTTATTCTAAATAAGTTTTGCACTGTTAATACATATCCTATTGAAGGAAACAATAGCTCAGAGCGACTCGTGAAAACCTTATCATGTCCAACAAAATTCGGTTTTAGTTCGGACACACCGTCTAACTGACGTGTCTCGTTTAATTGTGTCCTAGACAACAATGCCATAAATAAGTCTCTATTGATCAAATCAATTTGAGCTATTTATTTGTCATTTATATGTTTGAGATTTTATTATATTCAAAATATAAATTCTGTTATTTACATCTAATGTATTTATCTCAGTATCATCTTTATATAATAAAACACTTTAGTGTTTTAGAATATAAAGGTGTTCACCCGCAGTGGGTTTAAACACTGATAAAGAGATAATGTTCTAGTCAAACTAGTTACATTATAACAGTTCCTAATTTAAGTACACACCCCAGGTTAGTTCCTAAACTTAGGTATCTACGGTCGAAACAGCGACTTTCGTCCCGTTTTCGATTCGCAGAGGAATCTCAGCTTGAAGTCAGTATCCTGCTCAAAGCAGATTCTGAATATCAATACATATATTATGTACCACACTAAGTATTTAAAATCTAATTTCAATACTAGCTGTGAACATAACTAAGACAAATATTTTTAAAGTTAGAGCCTCGCCTTTCTTTAATTCCTTCGTGTCTTCCATATCCAAATGGTAGTCACTTTGGGATATGTCAATTATCCTTTTCAATATTTTAGGAACCTTAGGCCAAGCCTTGGTTTTGGAATATCGAAACGATGTGCACCTCGTGCTACATGCCCAATTGCAAACTTTGACTTTTCTCCACTAGAATAGTCAATTAATTCTCCAAGAATTATTAATTGCAATTTTAATACTTTAAATCTAAAGATAGATTTATTATAGTATATTAATTAAGCATTAAAGTCATCATCACATAAATCTTCCAAAGATTTTATGCTCTACTATTTGCTTAATTTTGGGCTTAAGGTATAATAAGTTATTTTATCAAATAAAGTAACCTATTATTTTTCCCAATTTGAAAATTAAATCATTTAAAATTTTTAATCCTAGATTATATTTTAAATATTCAACTTTTCAATTTTATCTTGATTACAATAGTCCAACTATTTAATCAACGATTAGTGGTACTTTATTATTATAATGATTATAATAGTCCAACTATATAATCAAATATAATCCAAATTAATTAACCTCAATTACATTGATTACTATAATCCAATTATAAAATCAACTGTAAACTGAAATTAATTAATTCAAATATATTGATTAATATAATCCAATTATATATAATCAAGTATAATACAGTCCAACTGTTTCATTAAAACAACAATTAAATATTAGTCTAACTAATATTTAATCTAATGACGAAATAAAATAAAATGAGCGGTTTAGCGAGTATTCGAACGAATGTTGCAAATTCAATACTTGCCTCCCACTATTTTTCGTCGAGTCTCTAACCCTCTGTCGAGTACTCGGGAAACCGTGTTTCCTAGTGGGCTAGGATCCGTTAAATATCACACAATCTTGACTTTGGCCAACAAATTGTATGATAATTAACTAGGTAGATCTCGAAGATCAATTGGATCTATCCAACTCCTAGATCCAGTAGGGGACATCCAAGTCCCAAACATATATCTTATATATGCCTATACATCGAATGTATAGCCTAACCTTTTCCTCTGAATCAAATAGGCCTTGGCTTTGGCACAACAAACCTAGTGATCCCAGTCAAGCGCGGACCCATTGACATGGAAGCTTCGTAATCAATGTCAATGGACAAGAAGTGGTCTTGACTTTGGCCAACAAACCACAACTTGGACACGACACCGATATGGAACAAAGCCTCGTGATTAAAACACATTTTGATGGACAAGGGCTTGACTTTGGCCAAAAACCCCTGCCAATCTCGGATCTTGAGTAAGAATCACTCAATGGAAGGAAAAACGCATGATATTTACGAGGGTTTTTCGCGTGCAAATTGGCTACCAATTTAATTATCTTTGTTAAGGTCTCATCATCATACACCCTTAAGCATGCATTCTAAACACATAATAAAGCGAGTATGAAATAAAATAATAATGATATGCGGATGGATATTTTACATTGATCCTAGATCAAATCTCTCACTTTCTCTCTCGCGCTAGCATTGTATTACTTCTACCCGTTACACTACACTTCTAAAGAAACCTCTTTTACATGGAGGGGAATAGGTGAGAAGAGAATACAAAAAATAGGAGATAAGGCTGGACACGCAGGTCCAATTTAATAAATCAAATTTATTACAATTTCCAAAATCGCCCAACCCGACTAATATCCATCCGATATACATTATTCAAACATCACAACCATGTATTCATACAAGCATGTTATCAATCAATCAATCAAATTAATTAATCTTGATTATTAGTGATCATCCAATGTTCAAACAAAGATTTGATTTTGTTCGAGTCAAACTCGTTTTGCGAACACGTACTCAAAGTACAATTTCTACGAATTAAATTAAATTACATAATTAAATCCAATTTAATACGTATTTAATTCTAATTCATTATTTAATTCCAAATTAAATATTACACCTTTATTAACGAACCTTTACGACTTAAATTCCAAATTTAATCGCAACGGGTCTCAAAGCCCGACTAACATCTAATGTTTTATTTAATTAAAGTCCAATGGGCTTTTAATTAATTTCTATAGGCGTGGACTTTTGGTCAACTCGGGTCAAACCGAACAACCAAAATCCAATCCGGGAGTTACCCCATAAGCCTTTAAATTAATTTTGGCCCATTAGGCCCAATAAATAAATATTAGGTCCATTAAGTCATAATTGGACCTTTTGGATTCGGTTTTGGGCCTAATTGGATCCAACCAATTTTGCCTAAACCCAACTTTGTTACAACAAAGCCCAAAAGCCCAATTACAACCTAACAAGCCCAATTTCCAAAATCAAGCCCAAATTAATTAACTTATAAAATTCCAAATTTCACAATTAATTAACCTAAGTGTATTACACAATCAATTACCCAATTAACATTTCTAAAACATCAATTAGCCTAATTAATCATGCACTTTAACAACCAAATAGTGTCCAACACAATTCAATTAAAATCAAAAACCCAATTAACATGCTTTCAAGTCTCGGCAATTAGGGGTTTTTCAATTCGATTCGGTTTCAATCCAATTGAGTCCCACAATCAGTCCCAAATTAATCCCAAATCAATTCAATCATTCCAATAATCAACCACAAAACACAATGAATTTCATGTTCTTAAAGATTCGGCCAAGCCACTTAAAAGGGAAAAATGTTCCAAATCAAAATTCAATCCAATTGAACTTCAAAACAACATTAACCAATTGTTTTAAGTCATCCAATGATCAAACAAAACAAAATTACCAAGACATTAGGGTTATGTAATTTTCGGCCAAGCCTCCAATTTGGGGAAAATTGAATCCAATCCAATTTCATGAAATTGATCACACACAATCTCAATTAAACATGTTCTAAGCATACTTAAACATCTAATGCAATATTAAACATGCTTAAACACATTTTACCCAATTTCAAGTTTCATTTCAACCTTAAGAATTGGGGAAAATTGATCTAATCCAATTTTCTTGAAATTGATCATGCACAACTCAATTCAACCTCATTCAAGCATACATATCATCAACAATTCAATTCAACCAAATCATGCCTAAATCGAGTTTACCCAAATTAAAGTTTTGACCAACATTAAGCAAATTGGGGAAAATCAATCCAATCAATTTTTTGCCAAATTGATTACATATATCTCAAATTAGATCATATACAAACATTCTTACACAATCAATTGTCAGAATCAAGCTAAAATCAAAAAGCCCCAAATTTGCTCAAGAACCCTAATTCGGTTTTCATGCATCAAAAGCTCAAGATACCATGTAGGAGTTAATCAAAGTCCCAAGGATCAACAAATCATGCATAAAAAACCACATATGAACACATCAAAGGAGGTGCGGAATATACTCACATTGAATTTCGGTTTTGATGAATGAAGAACAAGGTACGATTTTGTCCCCTCCAAGCTCACGGCAGTGGCTCTCCAAGGCAGTGGGCTGTGCGATTTGCTCCTCTTTGAACCTCCAAGAATCGGCCATGCATGAACTCCATTGAAGCTCCAAGCTTGAGATTCCATGCTCACAAAACTCACTTCCCTATCACCTTTGTATCACTCAAGGTGTGTGCTAGCACTTATATTCTTCTTTTGCTTCTCAAATGCTCGGTCAAACCAGAACAAAAGGTGAAGAAATCGGCAGTGAGCCGAGAAGAAGAAGGGAAGAAGAAGAGGGAAAATGAGAGAGAAGAGAGAAAAACCGTATGCATGTTTGCAGAGGGAGAGAGAGAAAAAGATTTTTAATATATATATTTTTTATTTCATTTACCAAGTAAAATAAATAAAATATATATATATCTTATTTTTAATTCAAAAGTCAAAAGTTAAAAAACAATAAAGCTTTTCATCATTTCAACTTTTAACTTTAAGTCACATCACATCTATTCACTTTAATAAAGTGACATATTGTCAAGTCACATCACTCAAAGTGACAATTAATTTGACGATTGACGCGACTAGCGATTTGACGCTTGATGGACTCGCGTGCCGCGCTCGAATTCGAAATGCGAATGCGCTCGCAATCACTCTCGGGCTCGGGTTCGCTAATTCCAAATTAACGAATTTTCCGTCGCGTCGTAATTAAGTGATTACGCCTAGCGAATTCACTATTCACGTCGCTAACGAATTAATTCTAAATTAATTCGTTCGCCCGAATTAAAATCTAATTTTAATTCCGCGTCAAAATCCAATTTCGATTAATATATCAAATATATTAATTTTATCGATTAATTCCAAATTAATCGTTCTCTCTCATTAACGATATTTTATCCGAGATAAAATATCTCCGTAATTAATCCCAGATTAATTTTCTCTCTCATCGAATTAATCCCGATTAATTCTATCTCTCTCTTCTAATTAATCCCAGATTAATCAAAGTGCGAGCGAGTAATACGTCATCGGTGAATCTTCAGGAACCGACCCATGAGATCTCCGGATATGTTGGCAGTAAATACGATCGTCGGACTGTCCGAACACGTAAGTACCTCGTACTACGTTTATATCGACTTACAAGACAAGGTTAGCTTCTAGCAAAACGCCATGCCTACCCAATTCTCCAGAAATATTCTTACAGGAATATATAGATCTGTATCAAGCGTAGTAGTACCGTACAGTATTGTGTATATCGGCCCAGTATCGGATAATCACGTGCTAGGGCTGGGGCTGGATAAGTGTCTGCCCCGTCCGAAGCACATGTCGGATGTCTGGTAACATAGTCTCTATAATCGGATATACATGACCTGGTCACAATATCCCGATTGGTTGCGCAACACTCAAGAGCACTAGTACCGTATCCTACGTGACATCAACTCCAATATGACTGAAGTGACACTTCCGTCTCGACATCACACCCAATACACTACGACTCTCTGATAAATCCAGAAGCGGTGTACACAGAACCGGTTAAAGCCCTGTACCACCAAGACCAGAGTCTACCGATCATCGCAAGTATTAGCGATGCAAGTCTCAGGTTAAGACTATACACACCTACCTCGATTTCGGCCTCCCATAGACACATAGTCATAATACCAATGGGATTCCGAGGGGTCTATCCAGAGCGAAGCTGTTTCCCGTACCATCGGTGAAACACAACCTCCTATCGCACTTGCATAAGTATCCAATACTTATATATATGAGAACTATGCCGTTGTGCCTCACAACGCGCACAAGTGCAATACTAGCCTATTCCGCATTATCGATGTCCAGTCTCGATAATACTTCGGCTAGGGATATTTAATGATTAATCCTTCGGGGATTGATACTGTCTCATATCATCTCAATCCAGGAACTAATCATATGGACCTCTCTTCATTTATACATCTATGGTGATCTAATCACAAATGATGAGAGTGCAATTTCCTTGTCACATAGTTAATTTGTACAACAACACCGTGATCTGTACAAATAGTGACGCTATGGGTCATATTATCCAACATGGGCTTTATTCTCGAACTGTGCTGAGTTGATGGCGAGGTGCTTCGACCCCTGGGCTTTATTCGAAAACCATGTTGGGTCTGAGATCCACAATGTCTAGTCTTTATTCCTGAACTTTGCTGAGTTGATGGCGAGGTGCTTCGACCCCTAGGATTTATTCCCAAACCATGCTGGGTGTGAGATGCTTCGATCTCTGGGTTTTATTCCTGAATTGTGCTGAGTTGATGGTGAGGTGCTTCGACCCCTGGGCTTTATTCTCGAACCATGCTGGGTGTGAGATGCTTTGATCTCTGGGCTTTATTCCCAAACTGTGCTGAGTTGATGGCGAGGTACTTCGACCTATGGGTTTTGTTCCCGAACCACCGAGTATGAGATGCTTCAATCTTTGGGATTTGTTCCCGAACTGAGTTGCGTTGATGGCGAGGTGCTTTGACCCCTAGGTTTTTTTGCCGAACCACCGAGTGTGAGATGCTTTGATCTATGGGATTTGTTCCCGTTCTGAGTTAAGTTGATGGCGAGGTGCTTCGACCCTTGGGTTTTGTTCTCGAACCACCGAGTGTGAGATGTTTCGATCTCTGGGATTTGTTCCCAAACTGAGTTGAGTTGATGGCGAGGTGCTTCGACCCCTAGGTTTTGTTCCCGAACCACCGAGTGTGAGATTCTTCGATCTCTGGGATTTGTTCCCAAACTAAGTTGAGTTGATGGCGAGGTGCTTCGACCTATGGGTTTTGTTCCCGAACCACCAAGTGTGAGATGTTTCGATCTCTGGGATTTTTTCCTGAACTGAGTTGAGTTTATGGCGAGGTTCTTCGACCCCTGTGTTTTGCACCCGAACCACCGAGTGTGAGATTCTTCGATCTCTGTGACTTTTTCCCGAACTGAGTTGAGTTGATGGCGATGTGCTTCGACCCCTGTGTTTTTTTTTCCTAATCTACCCAGTGTGAGATGGTTCGATCTCTGGGATTTGTTCCCAAACTGAGTTGAGTTGATGGCGAGGTGCTTCGACATATGAGTTTTTCTCTCTAACCACCGAGTGTAAGATGCTTTGATCTCTGGGATTTTTTCCCGAACTGAATTGAGTTGATGGCGATGTGCTTCAACCCATGGGTTTTATTCCCGAACCACCGAGTGTGAGATGCTGCGATCTCTGGGATTTGTTCCCGAACTGAGTTGAGTTGATGGCGAGGTGCTTCGACCCATGGGTTTTATTCTCGAACCATCGATTGTGAGATTCTTTGATCTCTGCGGTTCAATCCCTAACCATTCCTAATGTGAGATGGTTCGTTCCCGAACCGTTCCTAATGTGAGATGGTTCATTTCTTAACCTTTCCTAGTGTGATATGGTTCATTCCTGAATTGTTCCCTGTGTGAGATGGTTCATTTCCGAACCGAATGGATTATAGTATTTCAGTCCTCTTGTGTGACTCTTCGACCCACTGGGGAGTTGTTTCGTGATGAGGTGCTTCAACCTCTAGGATTCATTCCCAAACTGTTGATAACGCGGGCCTCGACCCTGGGATTCATTCCCAAAACTATTGATAATGGTGTTGAGGTACTTCACCCTTTGCTCGTCCTCATTCCCAATGAGTTGCTTGTCCTCATTCCCGAGGTTGTTCTCCATTCCCGGAGTGCCATTCCCGGCTTGCTCGTCCTCATTCCTGAGGAGTTACGGGTCCTCATTCTTGAGGTTGGTCTTCACGATTTATACATACCCTTTTCAAATACTCTTACTGTCCTCCAACGGCTCTCATACTCAGCTCATTTCTTCATGGTAGTTCTCTGGTAATACTCCTCGTAAATCTAATCTGGCTTCTTTTATGCTAGAATTGTGTTATTTTTTGCATTTTTTGGTTCATATGCTGGTACAAACACGGTTATTATAACTCCCTAAATTTCAGTCTTATTTTAGTTCCTGAAAACTTACTATTTCTTAGTACTATTGTAGATATGTCTTATCATCATACACCTTTGTTATTATTTGTCTGGTTTTTGAATTATTACCAGCCTTTCTCCTGATGTCTTTGCCTCGTATTCGGCTTTGTCCTTTAACTGAACTCCTTCAAAATATGCTTCTATATTTTTATTAGCACGGGTAGCAACTTCTACAATTCTCTGATTATGTCTATAACTATCTATTTTGCCTTCCATAATTGCTTGACTAGGACTTCCTTTCTTAATCATTTCTTATAGAGTATCTTTCTTCTAAATCTTTTTATCTCTTCCCTTGCTCTGTTCTATTCTTGGGACTTATCTGGCCTATGTCTATGTTTTCTTATTCGAATGATGTCATCTCTCCTATGTCTCCAACCATGTTTAACACTATTCTTTTACATCCTTGTCACCGTTTAACTAGTACTTTCTCTCTTCATTGTTCATCTAGATAACTTTTCTTCTAATTCTCTTTCTTAGAACTATTTCTTCCATTATTATGTTCATGTACTTTATCTAAAGGTTTCATGTGTCAATCTCTTTCAAGTTCACATTCCATTGATTCTATGAACATCTCAAGATGAACTTCGAAGTCTAACTTCTTTGTTACTGTTTAACGAGGGTGGGGAGGGCGGGAACTTATCTTGAGGTAATTCAGTTCATGGTGATCTAGTGGCACATATCATTCACCTAGGACTCTCGTGTATATGTGTCTGGTGTCATTTCCTATACTAAAGTACTACTGCTAAAACTTGATTGGCTTGCCTTCTCCAATCCAAACTTCAGATATTTTTCAGAAATCAATCACTCCACCTTTTCCACAAAATCACTCTAGAGTCATGATATCCATCAACATTCTCGTACTGCATCTGTAATCATTCTTGTATCATTTATGTCCTTTAACCCTCAGACTTCGTTATTTTATTTCTCTGAATACTGCTATACTTTATTTACTATTATTCCTTAAGAAACTAGCTACGCTACAAAGGTTCCTTAAACCTCTTCCTCCTTACTTTCTGATGATTCCACCAACTTCAATTACTTAGGACATCTTTTTCAGAATCTTTAGTCCATGTTCTACTATTTACCTAGTCTTTTCTTCGTACTACCATGAAATTCTTAATAAATTGTTCACTATATTCCTGAAAATCATTCTCTCTGCTCTCCTGATACCTCTAAGTTTTTACTTATTTACGGGTTCCTTATCTCAACGATGGCTTTTTGACCTAGTTCAACTTGTCATAATTTCAAACTATTCCATCTCATACTATTTATCTTTGAATCATTGAACTTACTGATTTAACCGTCTAATCATCTCATAATTAATCTAATCTCGCAATTGCTCTCTTTGTTAGCTCTTTTCTCTATTAGACTCTAAATTGGAAATGGATACACACTCACGTGTTTGTTTTGGTGTTTGTTTGCTTACTTGAATCAAGGTTTTCGGAAGAAAAAGTCTTTATTCATCCTGTAGGAAATTGGTCGACTAGTCCAGGTCTCAGGGTCCCACAACTACCATCAATTCTCTATAGTACTATCTTCACGCCTAAATGCGTTGAATTTCTTTATTACCTCCCGCGTTCCTCTTACCATTTGCACATCATATTCTTTGCTCTACGCTTTGCTACTGAGGCTAATGGTGGTTCACTCTTTTGTCTGCTCCTTAGATCTTCACTACTTGTTCTTGCTATAAACCTCAATTTGGTCACTCTATTATGTTTTCCATACTGGTACTCTTGCTACTTCCTAAATATCTCCAACTTCATTGGTTTATTCTTATATTCTTCTACAGATTACTACTAACTTGGGCTTATCTGTGAATTCTACGGCATTTGGTCTATCTTATGGACTCCTACTAGTCTTGCGAACCTTATACTGACGTGTCTAAATCTTTTAGTTTTTCTGGGTTCTCTTTTTCATACCTTCTGAGACTTCCTGAATTCTTTTCTTAGTTATCTACCTTCCATGGTCTTTTCATTTGTTAAGATGAAGTCTAGTTGGGTTTTCTTACGGTCGCCTATATCTATGTTGGTAATAACTAGTTTATATCTCGTCGATTATTTTCTTTAGATCTTGATGGGTTTCTATATTGTTATTATGGTACTCTATGTCCTGGTAGAGTCTATTGCTCATGTAAGGTACGTATGAGCTAGCCTCCATCGGACAACTTACTTAACTAGCATTACGGGGGTGAGAATCTGGGTAGCTCAGGGTCTTATTCACTAGATTCCTTGACTAGGGAAACTAATCGTTGTTTCTTCCGTTCTCCATCTTATTTGCCTACGGCCCTGTGTTCGGGAAATCTAAAATCTTTTCATCTCTATGGCATTTCATATCTATCAGAAGCCTTCACAAATATCATGATTTCTTGCTTCTTCTACCTTATAGCTGTTCTTGGTTATTCAGGGAACTTGCTATCTATACGAGGTGCTCAAGAATTATTGGATCAATTTGGAAGAATGTTCTGAGGAGGGAAGAAATCTCGCTTGAGAGAAAGAAACTTTGCTTAAATCTACTCAGCATTTCAATTTTGGTTTAGGCTTGCTCGAGTCTTCTTTATTACAAGTTCTGGTATTATCCTTTATTATCTAACTCTATGTCTCTGATTCTTACTACTATCAGTTTTGGCATTTTCTTTATCAATCTGATTCAGTATCTCTATTTATTCTTACTCTGATTACTTAAGCGTCCTTATTTATCTGTTTCTGCTTCTTACCTCTTATTAACACCTATTGTGTGAACCTATACTACATATTCTTTTAATCACCTATCTATCCCTTCATGCTTTTCTTTCTAGCTTTCTCTTTCTCTTTCTACTTTCCTGAGTGGGTACTCTTGGAACTTTACTATCTCTTTTTGTCTCTTTATCTTTCTTCATCTTTGGCTATCTAAACATTTATACATTATTTCTTGCTTTCTTATAACTTCTTATCCTATTCCCTGGGGTAACTTGTCTTAAATTATTTATGTTTAATTTTATAACTCGCTCTGAACCTCGGGTGATAGACCATGTTAACTTTTGGAAAGATTCGTGTCTTGGGTCTAAAGTATAACGTTTCTTATAAAATAGGGTCTAGGGCCGTTACGTATCTGTTGGAAAAATTAATCCATGTCCCAAGATCAAAAGCACAAGCAAAATATATATAAAAGAATGAACAATATTGAAGTATGGCGGAATCATACTCACAAAGATCGGAATGCGGATGCGTTGTTGAAACAAAACTTTCTCCTTTGTGCAGTGAAGGATTCGGCCAAGCAGAAAAGAGAAGCTCCAAGCAATGTTTGATCCTTCCAAGCTCTAAGATGAGTTTCCCATAACACCTTTGTATGATCCCTTGATGGTGCTAGCCAAAGTTGTGAATTAAAGTTCCAAACTTGTACATTTTCTTATAGTCTTGCCACAAAACAAATGAAGAAAATGGAGAGCCAAAACTTGCTCACTGTTTCGGTAATTTGAGAGGGAGAAGAGATGTGATTTTTTGTTACAAAAATCAATTTATATTTATGCCATAATATTTATTAAATAATAATAAACTTATGACACAAACCATGCAAAGGCTTAGAGTGTCAAACACTCAATTTCCATGCAAAACCCTTGAGTGCATTGTACACTATCTCCATGCAATACATCAATAATTAAATAATGCAAATAATGACATGTGTCATGTGGCCCCACACGTTTCCAAATGAAAGTGGGCCCACGCGCACTCACGCGTTCGGGTCCGATATTTCCGAAATACCGAACTTACGTCGCGACGTTAATTAAATCGAATTTAAATAAATAATTGCGCCTAGCGAAATTATTATTTACGTCGCTAACGAATTAATTCTAATTAACTCGTTTGCCCGAATTAAAATCTAATTTTAATTTCGCGTCGAAATCGAATTTCGATTATTATATCGAATATAATAATTTTACGATTAATTCCAAATTAACCGTTCTCTCTCTTTATATAGTACTTTATCCAAGATAAAGACTTTCCGTAATTAATCCAAGATTAATCGAGTTTGAATCATACGTCATTGGTGAATCTTCGGGAAGCGACCCAAGAGATCCTAGATATGTTGGCAGTAAATCCGGTTTTCGAACTATCCGAACACGTACGTACCAAGTACTACGTTTTTCCCGATTTACAAGACAAGGTTAGCCTCTAGCAAAACGCCATGTCTACCCAATTCTCTAGAAATATTCTTATTGGAATATAAGATCTATAACAGGCGTAGCATACCGTAGTATAGTGTATATGGAACCAGTATCTGGAGATGTGTCTGCCCCGTACGATACACATATCGGACATCAAGCAACCAGTCTCTTTGAATCGGATAATCCTGACCTAGTCATATTATCCCGATGGTTGCAACCATTATAGAGTACTAGTTCTGTATCCCTCGCGATCATCTTCTCCATATGTCTGAAGTGATACTTCCATCTTGACATCACATCCAATACACTACGATTCTCGATAAACCCAGAAGAGGTGTACACAGAACCCGTTAAAGCCCTGGACCACCAAAACTAAAGTTTACCGATTGTCGTAAGTACTAGCGATGCAAGTCTCAGGTTAAGATCATATGCACCTACCCTGAAGCGGACTCCCATAGACACGCAGACATACTACCAATGGGACTCTGCGGGGTCTATCCAGAGCGAAGCTGTTTTCCGTACGATCGGTAAAACACAACCTCCTACCGCACTTGCATAAGTATCATATACTTAAATATATGAGAACTATGCCGTTGTGCCCTCACAACATGCACGAGTGCAGTACTAGTCTATTCCGCATTATCGATGTCCAATCTCGATAATACTACGACTAGGGATATTTAATGATTAAACCTTTATGGATTGATACTGTCTCATATCATCACAATCCGGAACTAATCATAGGGACTTTTACCATTTATATATCAAAGTAATAAATTACAAAACGGTAAAAGGCAATTTCATTACTACATAGTTAATTTTGTACAATAATACAATATCATTTACAAAATAGTGACGCTATGGGTCATTACTGTCTAACAATCTCCCACTTGGCCTATAGCCAGTCACTCAAGCATCTAATACCTTGAACTATGTATATGTCGCTCAAAATTTTCCCGAGGAATAGCCTTCGTCAGCGGATCTGCAATATTATCCTCTGATGCGATCTTTTCGATCTTCACATCGCCACGATGTATGATCTCTCGAATCAGATGGAATCGTCGAAGAACATGTTTGGATCGTTGATGAGACCTTGGTTCCTTAGCCTGTGCTATAGCCCCACTATTGTCACAATACAATGGAACGGGCTCAGCTGCTAACGGAACTACTCCTAATCCAATTAGAATTTACGGATCCAAACTGCCTCTTTTGCTGCTTCAGCTGCTGCAATGTACTCTGCTTCAGTTGTTGAATCGGCAACAGTATCTTGCTTGGAAGATTTCCAGCTCACTGCTCCGTTATTCAAGCAAAATATGTACCCGGTTTGCGACTTGAAGTCGTCTCTGTCGGTTTGGAAACTTGCATCGGTATATCCAGATACCTCAAGTTCTCCATCTCCATAGATTAAGAAAACATCCTTAGTTCTTTTAAGATACCTAAGGATACTCTTAACCGCCATCCAGTGATCCTGTCCTGGATCGGCCTGATATCGACTGCACATGCTCAAAGCATAGGACACATCAGGTCGTGTACATATCATGGCATACATGATCGATCCGACTGCCGAGGCGAACGGAGTCCGACTCATGTTGTCTCTCTCATCTTGTGTTTTAGGACACATGTCCTAGATAGAAAGACGCCATGTGATGTTGGCAACAGTCCCCTCTTGGACTGATCCATGTTGAATCTCTTCAACACTTTATCAATATATGTACTCTGGGAGAGTCCAAGTAGCCTTCTAGATCTATCCCGGTAGATCTTTATTCCTAGAATAAAAGCTGCTTCTCCCAGATCTTTCATGGAGAATTCAATGAAAGCCAAGCTTTCACCGACGTTAACATGGGAATGTCATTGCCTATAAGCAATACATCGTCGACATAAAGGACAATAAAAGTCAGTGCACTCCCACTAACCTTCTTATATACACAAGGATCATCTACGTTTTGAATGAAATCATATTCTTTTATGACCTCATCAAAACGTTGGTTCCATGACCTCGATGCTTGCTTCAGTCCATAAATGGACCGATTTAACTTGAAACCTTGTTTGCAAGTCTTGGTGCGATAAAACCGTCAGGTTGTTGCATATAAACATCCTCCAACAGGTTTCCGTTAAGGAAAGCGGTTTTAACGTCCATCTGTCATATTTCGTAATCGTAATATGCAGCTATTGCAAGCATTATCCGAATGGATTTAATCATGGCAACGGGGTGAGAAAGTTTCGTCATAATCAACTCCAAGTTGTTGACGATACCCCTTCGCTACAAGCCTAGCTTTGTACGTTTGTATGTTGCCATCCATGTCTGTCTTCTTCTTGAAGACCCATTTGCATCCAATAGGCTTTACGCCTTCTGGTGCATCAACCAGTGTCCAAACTTGGTTGGTATACATGGAATCCATTTCGGCCTTCATGGCCTCTTGCCATAAAGTGGATTCGATACCTTGTATCGCTTCCTTATACGTAGCCGGTTCAGTATCCTCAATAAGATTAATATCTACATGAGGCGATCAGGAATCCATACCTCTCAGGTATTACCCTGACTCTCTCCGACCTACGTAGTCCTTGTGTAATGAAGATTGTGGTTCAGTCTCATCCTGGATGGACTGTTCATGTTCCGTTCTTGATTCATTGCCTGGCAGGAACAGTATCACTACGACTTTCGTCGAGTTCTACTTTCCTCCCACTTAACACTGCATTTATGAATTCCTTCTCAAGGAAAACCGCATGTAGAGCAACAAATACTTTGTTCTCTTGTGGGTAATAGAAGTAATATCCTTTGGTTTCCTTAGGATATCCAACAAATAGGCATTTATCTGATTTGGGTTCAAGTTTGGTACCTTCCAAACGTTTGACGTATGCCCAGCAACCCCAAATCTTTAGGAATGAGAAACCTGGTTTCTTTCCTGTCCATATCTCATACGGAGTCTGTTCAACAGACTTTGACGGAACCTTATTCAAAATAAGAATTGCACTTTCTAATGCATGTCCCCAGAAGGATATAGGTAGCTCAGTGCGACTCATCATCGACCTTACCATGTCAATCAAGGTACGGTTTCTCCGTTCAGACACACCATTTAATTGTGGTGTTCCAGGAGGAGTCCATTGTGAAAGAATACCATATTCTTTCAAGTAATCTTGAAACTCATTACTTAAGTATTCGCCACCACGGTCCGACCGTAATGTTTTAATACTCTTGCCTGTTTGTTTTCAACTTCATGTCGAAACTCTTTGAATTTCTCAAAAGTTTCCGACTTGTGCATCATTAGATACACATAACCATAACGTGATGCATCATCCGTAAAGGTTACGAAGTATCGATATCCACCTCTAGCCTGGCTAGACATGGGCCCACAAACGTCACTATGAACGAGGGCTAACAGTTCAGTGGCGCGTTCACCTTTACCACTAAAAGGTGATTTAGGCATTTTGCCTAATAAACAGGATTCGCAGACGTCATATGAATTTGGATCAAATCCGTCCAAGTACCCACTCTTCGAAAGTGTGGATATGCGAGTCTTGTTGATGTGTCCAGACGACAATGCCACAAATAAGTTTCTTCCTTTGATTACTCATTTTGAGCCTTTTGTTTGTTATTGTTACATTTTGGAGATTCATTTATATTCAAAATATAAAGACCATTATTTGCATCAGCACTGCAAATTTCTGCATCATTTTATATAAATAACACATGGTGTTTTTAAATACAAAAGTGTACCCATACTGGGTTAACAAAGATACAGAAATTATATTCTAGTTAAACTAGGAACATAATAACAGTTCAAAAGTTTAAGTACATGCCCCGAGGGCAGTTCCAAAACAAAAGTGCCTACGGCCAAAACAGCAACAGAAGTTCCATTTCCAACTCGTAGATCAACCTCCCCCGAAGCCAGTCTCCTGCTATCATGCAGATCCTGCACATCAGTACAAATATGAGAACCACAGCCAGAATCAAAAATCCAATTTTTATTAAGACTAGAAGTAGTCATATTTATCTCAATAACAAACATACTTGAGGCCGGTGCCTTGCCCGCCTGTATGTCCTCCTTATGTCCCTTGTTCATGCGGCAGTCACGCTTCCAGTGACCTTTCTTGCCGCATTTCAGGTAAACATCTTGAGACTTGTCCCTTGGCTTCCCAGAAGCCTTTGTTGACTTGGCCTTGCCTTTGTTCTTATGCTTTTCTTCTTAACACCCCCAGTTGCCTTGAGCCCAGCTTTCGGCGTTTGAGATGTTGTTGCAAAGTGCAAAGTGCGCCTCGCGCTTGTGCCTTTCAGAAGTTCTTTCTCTCTCTGACTCCTTGAGAATCGACAATAACTCTCCAAGAGTGTCATCCGAATTCATCAGTTTGTAATTGATGACAATCTGTTTCCAAGTATCGGGTAGTGACTGTAGAAGTACATCTATAGCCAGCTCAGCACTCCAAGACTATACCCATATTAGCCAGTTCATCAATATCGGCTATCATTTGAGTCCCATGGACCTCAACAGAACTACCATCAGTCATACGGGAGCGAAAGATTTTCTTCACCAACTCGTACCTCGCCATCCGCTTATTAGTGCGGTGAAGATCTTGCAATCTTGTCATCATATGATAAGGATCCAAGTCCCTATTTTGGCGACGAAAGTGTTGAGTCATTGAAGCAAGCATGATCGACTGAGCCGTGTCACAATCATCACTGTGAGTTTTCCATAACTCCAGCTCAAGTGGCTCAGTGGGCTTAGGCCCGAGAGGTCTTTGTATCGTATACAGTATCCTCTCCGCCCCAAGGACTATCCTTAGGTTCATTTCCCAATCAACAAAGTTTATCCCCTTAAAGACATTGTCACCCATGATGATGTCTCGGACATTTACCTTGCTTGCCATCTTAACTACGATAGTCCAACTATCTAGTTAACGATAAAATGGGTACAGTCAAACTGTTACAAGAAAAATAACATTTTATTAGTCCAACTAATGTTAAAATATTGACGAAATAATTTTGTAAGCGCGTAAAGCTAAGTATCTGAATGAAATTGCAAACTCAATACTAGCCTCCCACTATTTTCTACAAGTCTCTAACCCTCTGTTGAGTACTCGGGAAATCCAATTTCCTAGTGGGCTAGGATCCCGTTAAATAACACACACAACCTTGACTTTGGCCAACAAGTTGTATGATATTTAACTAGGTAGATCTCGAAGATCAATTGGATCCCATCCAATTCCTAGATCCGGTAGGTGGACATCCAAGTCCGAAACATATATATCTAATACATATGTCAATGTATCCAATACATTTTCCTAACCATTTCCTCTGAATCAACTAAGCCTTGGCTTTGGCACAACAAACCTAATGATTCCAGTTAAGCGGGACCCATTGACGAGGAAAGTTTCGTAATCAATGTCGATGGACAAGAAGTGATCTTGACTTTGGCCAACAAATCACAACTTGGACAGGACACCGATGTGGAACAAAACTCTCATGATTCAAACACATCCTCAATTGACAAAGGTCTTGACTTTGGCCAACAAACCAATGCCAATTCGGATCTTGAGAAAGAATCATTCAACGGAAGGAAAATCGCTTAATATTGTTTGAGGGATTTTTCGCGTAATTGGCAACTAATTAATTTATCTTTGTTAGGTCTCATCATCATACACCCTTAAGCATGCTTCTAAAACATCATAAAGTGCGTAAAGTAAAGTAATAGTGATATGCGGATGGATATATAAACAACTTGTTCCTAGAACAAATCACTCCCTTTCCTCTCCCCGCTAGCACTATTCTATTCTACCCAATTACATAATACAATAAGAAAACCTCATTTACATTGAGGGGAATTAGGTGAGAAGAGAATACAAGGAGAAAAGAGATAAGGCTGGACACACAGGTCCAATTTATAAATTCCAAATTTACAATAATTTCTAAAATTACCTTCCCTTCTAATATCCATCCGATATACACTATTCATTCAACACATCCATATTCATTCATTCAAGGCATGTATACAACCAATCAAATCCAATTAATTAGTCTTTAATTAGGTGACAATACAATGTTCAAACAATTGTTTGCATTTGCACGAGTCCAACTCGTTTTGAGAATAAATACTTATGGTATGAATTCACGAATTATATCGAACTACTCGTTAAATCCAATTTAAGTCGTATTCAATACTAATCCTATTATTTAATTCTAAATTAAATATTTACACTTTTATTGTGCTTTTATAACTTAGATTCCAAATCTAGTACTATTGGGTCTCAAAGCCCAACTAACATCTAATGTCCGTTTAATTAAAGTCCGATGGGCTTTCTATTGATTTTATTAGGCTTGGGCCTTGGTCAATGTGGGTCAAACCCAATTTCCAAGCCCAATAAGGAATCACCCTCATTTGCCTTAAAATCAATATCAAGCCCATAAGGCCCAATTAAACATAAAAGCCCAATTAACCAAATTTTAAAATTCCAAATTTTATAACTTAATTAATTAAAGTGTATTTTCATGATTAATCCTTAAATCAATATTCCCAAAATATCAAATTAACCCATTAATCATATTTTTATCTTAAATATATGTCCAACATTATTTAATCAAAAAATCAAGTCCCTAATACTCCATCAAGCATTCGGCCAAGGTGATTAAAATGGTTCCGATTTCGTTTTCAATCCAATCGAGTTACAAATCATCATTCCATATTATTTCAAGTCATCTAATGTCTTTAAAATTAAAAAATCATCTAGTCCACATGCTTGCATGTATTCGGCCAAGCCTCATTTGGGTTGGAAAAATTAATCCAATTTATTTTCCATGAAATTGATGATGTATAATCTATATAACATACATCTAAGCATATTTAATCAAGCAAACTCATCAAATCATGCTTCAAACAATTTTCCCCAAATAACATCCTAATATATTTGCATGCTCTTTAAGCTCAATGATACCATTGTTGGAAAAATTAATCCATGTCCCAAGATCAAAAGCACAAGCAAAATATATATAAAAGAATGAACAATATTGAAGTATGGCGGAATCATACTCACAAAGATCGGAATGCGGATGCGTTGATGAAACAAAACTTTCTCCTTTGTGCAGTGAAGGATTCGGCCAAGCAGAAAAGAGAAGCTCCAAGCAATGTTTGATCCTTCCAAGCTCTAAGATGAGTTTCCATAACACCTTTGTATGATCCCTTGATGGTGCTAGCCAAAGTTGTGAATTAAAGTTCCAAACTTGTACACTTTCTTCTAGTCTTGCCACAAAACAAATGAAAAAATGAGAGAGCCAAAACTGCTCACTGTTTCGGTAATTTGAGAGGGAGAAGAGATGTGATTTTTTGTTACAAAAATCAATTTATATTTATGCCATAATATTTATTAAATAATAATAAACTTATGACACAAACCATGCAAAGGCTTAGAGTGTCAAACACTCAATTTCCATGCAAAACCCTTGAGTGCATTGTACACTATCTCCATGCAATACATCAATAATTAAATAATGCAAATAATGACATGTGTCATGTGGGCCCCACACGTTTCCAAATGAAAGTGGGCCCACGCGCACTCACGCGTGGGTCCGATATTTCCGAAATACCGAACTTACGTCGCGACGTTAATTAAATCGAATTTAAATAAATAATTGCGCCTAGCGAAATTATTATTTACGTCGCTAACGAATTAATTCTAAATTAACTGGTTTGCCCGAATTAAAATCTAATTTTAATTTCGCGTCGAAATCGAATTTCGATTATTATATCGAATATAATAATTTTACGATTAATTCCAAATTAACCGTTCTCTCTCTTTATATAGTACTTATCCAAGATAAAGTCTCTCCGTAATTAATCCAAGATTAATCGAGTTTGAATCATACGTCATTGGTGAATCTTCGGGAAGCGACCCAAGAGATCCCTAGATATGTTGGCAGTAAATCCGGTTGTCGAACTATCCGAACACGTACGTACCAAGTACTACGTTTTTCCGATTTACAAGACAAGGTTAGCCTCTAGCAAAATGCCATGTCTACCCAATTCTCTAGAAATATTCTTATTGGAATATAAGATCTATAACAGGCGTAGCATACCGTAGTATAGTGTATATGGAACCAGTATCGGATAATCACATGTAAGGCCTGGGGCTGGAGATGTGTCTGCCCCGTACGATACACATATCGGACATCAAGCAACCAGTCTCTTTGAATCGGATAATCCTGACCTAGTCATATTATCCCGATGGTTGCAACCATTATAGAGTACTAGTTCTGTATCCCTCGCGATCATCTTCTCCATATGTCTGAAGTGATACTTCCATCTTGACATCACATCCATACACTACGATTCTCGATAAACCCAGAAGAGGTGTACACAGAACCCGTTAAAGCCCTGGACCACCAAAACTAAAGTTTACCGATTGTCGTAAGTACTAGCGATGCAAGTCTCAAGGTTAAGATCATATGCACCTACCCTGAAGCGGACTCCCATAGACACGCAGACATACTACCAATGGGACTCCGCGGGGTCTATCCAGAGCGAAGCTGTTTTCCGTACCATCGGTAAAACACAACCTCCTACCGCACTTGCATAAGTATCCTATACTTAAATATATTAGAACTATGCCGTTGTGCCCTCACAACATGCACGAGTGCAGTACTAGTCTATTCCGCATTATCGATGTCCAATCTCGATAATACTACGACTAGGGATATTTAATGATTAAACCTTTATGGATTCATACTGTCTCATATCATCACAATCCGGAACTAATCATAGGGACTTTTACCATTTATATATCAAAGTAAATAAATTACAAAACGGTAAAAGGCAATTTCATTACTACATAGTTAATTTTGTACAATAATACAATATCATTTACAAAATAGTGACGCTATGGGTCATTACTGTCTAACAGTATCACCGTCCCTCTAGCCCTGAATTAGGATATGGGGGCATTACGTATCGCCGTCCCCCCAGTACTCTACATTTACACATGTTCTCTGTCCGTAAATTCCAATCTATATCAAGTTACATGTTGGGGTGGGGTTTTCCCCCATGCCCCGAAAATATAAATCTCATGTTTAAAAACATTACATTCTCAAATATAACTTAAACTATAAACTTTTACGAAATAATTGTAATAAAAATAGTCTAACGCCATAAAGCGTAAAAATTAAGTCTGTTTGCAAAAATAACGAAAAAAACCAATTAAAAATAGTAGTCTCCACTCACTGTTTTGGAATCTGGCTGGTACTGGATCCTTTAGCGAAGATAGTTGTGATTCCTGTGGATAATCTAGGATCGGGAACTTGATTAGCATATAATTAGTAAAATAAACCTCGATACTTAACTAAGCTTAATAATACATCAATATGTTTTACATACGAGGCTTATCACGATCATATTTTGATGTAGTTGTCTTGTAAATCGGTGAAAACGTATTACTAGGTACTTACGTGTTCGGATAGTCCGACGACCGAATTTACTGCCAACATATCCGGGGATCTCATGGGTCGCTTCCCGAAGATTCACCGATGATGTATGACTCGCACTTTAATTAATCTGGGATTAATTGGATAAGAGAGAAAATTAATCTGGCATTAATTACAGAGATATTTTATCTGGGATAAAATATCCATTAAAGAGAGATAACGATTAATTTAGAATTAATCGATTAATTTATATATTTGATATATTAAACGAAATATGATTTCGACGCGGAATTAAAATTAGATTTTAATTCGGGCGAACGAGTTAATTTAGAATTAATTCGTTAGCGACGTGAATAGTGATTTCGCTAGGCATAATCATTTAATTACGTGGCAAGGGAAAATTCATTAATTTGGAATTAGCGAACCTGAGCCCGGGATTGTTTGCGAACGCATTCGTATTTCGAATTCGAGTGTGGCATGCAAGTCACATCAATCGTCAAATCGCTAGTCACATCTAGCGTCACATCATTCGTCAATCAAGTTATAGATGTCTTTCACTTTGAGTGATTGACACCAGTCATTATTCATGAGTGATGTGAGTTTATGGAAAGCTTTTGAAAGCTTGAATGACATTTATTGTTATTTTAATCATTTGTATATGTTTTATTTTGATTTTTGAAATCAAATGGAAGTGTATTAGATACTTGTGCTAGCGGCAGAGAGTAAATGAAGAGATTTGATCTAGGATCAATGTGTTAAGTATCCATCCGCATATCATTATTATTTTATTATACGCGCTTTATTATGTGTTTAGAATGCATGTTTAAGGGTGTATGATGATGAGACCTTAACAAAGATAATAAATTGGTTGCCAATTTGCACTCGAAAAACCCTTGTAAAATATTAAGCGTTTTTTCTTCTATTGAGTGATTCTTACTCAAGATCCAAGACTGGCATTGGTTTGTTGGCCAAAGTCAAGGCCTTTGTCCGTCGAGGATGTGTTTGAATCACGAGAGCTTTGTTCCATATCGGTGTCTTGTCCAAGTTGTGGTTTGTTGGCCAAAGTCAAGACCACTTCTTGTCCATCGACATTGATTACGAAGCTTTCCATGGTAAATGGGTCACGCTTAACTGGGATCACTAAGTTTGTTGTGCCAAAGCCAAGGCTTAGTTGATTCAGAGGAAAAAGGTTAGGCAATATATTGGATATATTGGCATAGATAAGATATATGTTTCGGACTTGGATGTCCCCCTACTGGATCTAGGAATTGGATTGGATCCAATTGATCTTAGAGATTTACCTATTAAATTATCATACAATTTATTGGCCAAAGTCAAGATTGTGTGACATTTAACGGGATCCTAGCCCACTAGGAACACGATTTCCCGAGTACTCGATAGAGGGTTAGAGGCTCGTCGAAAAATAGTGGGAGGCAAGAATTGAATTTACAATATTCGTTTAATTACTTGCCATACGCGCTCAAAGCAAATATCATTCGTCAAATATATTAAATGTTAGTTGGACTAATATTTAAATTGTTGTTTTAATTAACAGTTGGACTATATTCAACCTATTAAATTATAGTTGATTAAATAGTTGGACTATAGTAATCATTATAATGAATAGTACCTAAATCATTGATTAAATAGTTGGACTATTAGAATCAAGATATAAATTGAAAGATTGAAATTTAAAACATAATCCTAGGGAAAATGTATTTAAATGGTTTAATTTTCAAATTGGGAATAAAATTTCAAGGTGGTCCTGGAAACTAATAAGTTACTTTATTTGATAAAATAACATATTAGGCCTAAGCCCGGAGTTAAGCAAATAGTAGAGCATGATATGTGGAATATTCATGTGATGATAACTTTAGTTCTTAATCCATTAAACTTGCCAAATAGACTCCTTAATTTCTTCGTCAGAACTAAGGGTTAGATCCTTAAAGTATGATATTGAAATTGAAGGATCTTCATAGATCTATTCTTAGATCTTAGAAGTACCAAATTGCAATTAATAACTCTTGGAGGGTTAATGGCTATTCTCAATGAGATATTAGCCAAAGTTTGCAATAAGGCAAGAAGCGCAAGGCGTACCTTACTTCGATATTCTAGTCAGCCATGGCTAGCCCAAAGGCTTCAGGGGTGTTGAAATAGGCAAAGGCAAAATCATTATAATCTTCTGGGAAGATAAAGGACATATCCCAAAATGTTTGCCTAATTATGGCAAACGGGATCGCGGAAGCGTGACTGCCATTTGGGCAAAACAGACATGAAGGAATTGAAGAACGGGCAAGGCTCTGACTTCAAATATAAGTTTGTCATAAAAATATTCACTACTAGTATTAAAATTGGATTTTAGATACTTAGTGTGATACATAAATATATATTGATGTTCAGAATCTGCTTTGAGCATGATACTGACTTCAATTGAGATTTATCTGCTAATCGGAACAGGACGACATTCGCCATTTTAATCGTAGAAACCTGATTTTAGGAACTACCCTATGGGTTTGTACTTAAATTAGGAAACTATTATAATGTAACTAGTTTGACTAGAAACATTATCTCTATATCAGTGTTTAATCCGTTGCGGATTTACCTTTATATTCTAGAACACTAAAGTGTTTTATTATATAAGATGATATTGAGATAAACACATTAGATGTGAATAACAGTATTAATATTTTGAATATAAATAATCTCAATATATAATATGACAAATATATAGCTCAAACTGATTTGATCAGAAGAAACTAATTTGTGGCATGTTGTCTGGGACAACAATCAAAACAAGACTCGTATATCCACACTTTGTGAAGAGTGGATACTATGACATATTTGATTCTATTCTAATAAAGTCTACGAATCTAGTTTATTAGGCAAAGTGCCTAAAACACCTTTACTTGGTAAAAGTGTAAATGCCACTTATCTGTTAGCCCTAGTTCATAGTGAATCAAGTGGGCCCATGTCTAACTAGGCTAAAGGTGGATATGAATATTTCGTGACCTTTATGGATGTGTCATCTCGTTATGGTTATGTGTTTCTTTTGAAATACAAATCTGAAACTTTTAAAGTTTTCGACACGAAATAGACAAACAAATCGGCTAAAGTATTATACCGTCACGCTTAGACCGTAATGGAAAATACTTAAGAAATAAGTTTCTAAAATACTTGAAAGAATATAGTATTTTTTCAATGAGGATGTTAGACATTGTGTCCCATAGCGTCACTGTTTGTAAATGATATTGTATTATTGTACAAAATTAACTATGTAATAATGAAATTGCCTTTTGCCATTTTGTAAATATTATTTACTTTGATATATAAATGGCGAAAGTCCATATGATTAGTACTGGATTGAGATGATATGAGACAGTATCAATCCATAAAGGTTTAATCATTAAATATCCCTAGCCGTAGTATTATCGAGACTGGACATCGATAATGCGGAATAGGCTAGTATTGCGCTTGTGCACGTTGTGAGGGCACAACGGCATAGTTCTCATATATTTAAGTATTGGATACTTATGCAAGTGCGATAGGAGGTTGTGTTTTACCGATGGTACGGAAAACAGCTTCGCTCTGGATAGACCCCGCGGAATCCCATTGGTAGTATGTCTAGGTGTCTATGGGAGGCCGCATCAGGGTAGGTGTATATGGTCTTAACCTGAGACTTACATCGCTAGTACTTGCGACAATCGGTAAACTTTGGTTTTGGTGGTTGGGGACCTTAACCGGTTCTGTGTACACCTCTTCTGGGTTTATCGAGAATCGTAGTGTACTGGATGTGATGTCAAGATGGAAGTATCGCTTCAGACATATGGAGGTGATGATCACGCAGGACACAGAACTAGTACTCTATAAAAGGTTGCAACCGTCGGGACAATATGACCAGGTCAGGATTGTCCGATTTAAAGAGACTAGTTGCTTGATGTCCGATATATGTTTCGTACGGGGCAGACACATCTCCAGCCCTAGGCCTAGCATGTGATCATCCGATACTGGATCGATGTACGCAATACTACGGTATACTACGCTTGATATAGATCTTATATTCCTATAAGAATATTTCTGGAGAATTGGGTAGGCATGGCGCTTTGCTAGAAGCCAACCTTGTCTTGTGAATCGGTAAGAACGTAGTACGAGGTACGTGCGTGTTCGGATTATCCGACGACCGTATTTACTGCCAACATATCCGGAGATCTCTTGGGTCGCTTCCTGAAGATTCACCTATGATATTTGATTCGAACTTAATTAATCTTGGATTAATTGCGGAGAAACTTTATCTCGGATAAAGTGCCTTATTTAGAGAGAGAGAACGATTAATTTGGAATTAATCAGTAAAATTATTATATTCGATATAAAAATTGAAATTCGATTTCGACGCGAAATTAAAATTAGATTTTAATTCGGGCATACGAGTTAATTTAGAATTAATTCGTTAGCGACGTAAATAATAATTTCGCTAGGCGCGATTATTTATTTAAATTCGATTTAATTAACGTCGCGACGCAAGTTCGGTATTTCGGAAATATCGAACCCGAACGCGTGAGTGGACGTGGGCCCACTTTCATTTGGAAACGTGGGGGCCCACATGACACATGTCATTATATGTAATTTTTATTGATAATGCATTGCATGGTGATAGTGTATAATACACTCTAATGTTATGCATGGAATTTGAGTGTTTGACACTCTAAGCCTTTGCATGGCTTGTGTCATAGATTTATTATTATTTAATAAATATTATGGCATAAATATAAATTGATTTTTGGTATCAAAAATCAATTAGAACAAAAAGAAAAATCTCTCTTCTCTCTCTCACTTGGCCGAAAACTGCATGCAGTTTTGGTCTTCATCTTCTTCATTTTGGTTGCCAAAAGCTTGAAGAAAGTGTGATTGTTTGGAACATCTTCTCACATGCAAGGCTAGCACCTTCAAGGATCAAAAGAGGTGATAGGGAAACCATCATAGAGCTTGGAATACTCAAAGCTTGGAGCTTTCCACATCTTCTCACCTTGGCCGAAAATCATCCACCTTGGAGCTTCCATCTTGGCTTGATTTTCTTCATCACAAGATATTGTAAGTATGATTCCGCCATACTTCATGTTTATATATATTCTTTGTTGTATTTCATATATGCTTAATCTTTCCTTGGGACATATTATAGAAACCAACAATGGTATCATTGAGCCATGGTTAAGCATGAAATACTTTAGGTTAAAATTTGATAAAAATTGGTTGAAGCATGTTCTTGTGAAATTTGATGAATAAGTATGCTTGCATGTATATAGAATGATGTTATATGGAATCAATTTTATGAAAAATGCATTGGATGATTTTTCCCCAAAATTTTAACCTTGGCCGAATGGTGTGATAAAATTGGTTAAAGCATGTTCTTGTGAAATTTGATGAATAAGTATGCTTGCATGTATATAGAATGATGTTACATGGAATCAATTTTATGAAAAATGCATTGGATGATTTTTCCCCAAAATTTTGACCTTGGCCGAATGATATGGTGAAATTGATTGAAGCATGTTCTTGTGAAATTTGATTAATAAGAATGCTTACATGTATATAGAATGATGATACATGGAATCAATTTTATGAAAAATGCATTGGATGATTTTTTCCCCAAATTCATGCCTTGGCCGAATGTGTTGCTACTTGGAGTGGATTGAAATTTTTTTTGTGTTTAAGATCATTGGATGACTTAGAACGTGTACGGGACGTAGATTAATAATTCAATCGGATTGAAAAACAAATCGACACAAAAAACTCACCTTGGCCGAATACATAGGACATGTAAAGGAGTTGAGATTTTGTTAAAATTAATGTTGGACATTTATTTTGAAAAATTGATGATTAATAAATTAAATGGGTATTTTTGAAATATTTGGTTTAATACATTAATCTTGGTATTACACTTTAATTAATTGGACTTTAATGTTGGAATATTAAAATTTAATTAATGGGCTTTAATAATTTAATTGGGCCTTATGGGCTTAAAATTGGTTTTATGGCACTTAAGGGTGATTCCTTATTTGGGCTTGGTAATTGGGTTTGACCCACATTGACCAAAGCCCAAGCCTTAATAAATCAATTCTAAGTCCATTTGACTTTGACTTGAATTAAATTCAACATTGGATGTTAGTTGGGCTTTGAGGCCCAATAAGATTAGATTTAGAATCTAAGTCTTTAAAGCACATTAAAAGTGTAAACATTTAATTTGGAATTAAATAATTGAATTAGTATTGAATACGAATTAAATTAGATTTAATAAGTAGTTCGATATAATTCGCGAATTCGTACCCTATGTACTTATTCTCAATCGAGTTGGACTCGCGCAAAATCAAACCGTTGTTTGAACATTGGATGATCACTTAAACAAAGACTAATTAATTGGATTAGATTGGTTGTAAAAGCATGTCTTGTTTGAATATATATGTATGTGATGAATGAATAGTGTATATCGGATGGATATTAGAAGGGAAAGGGTAATTTTAGAAATTATTGTAAATTTGGAATTTATAAATTGGACCTGCGTGTCCAGCCTTATCTCTTTATCTCTTTGTATTCTCTTCTCACCTAATTCCCCTCAATGTAAATGAGGTTTCTCTTATTGTATTATGTAATTGGGTAGTAAGTAGAATAGTGCTAGCGGGGAGAGGAAAGGGAGTGATTTGTTCTAGGAACAAGTTGTTTATATATCCATCCGCATATCACTATTAATTTACTTTACGCGCTTTATGATGTTTTAGAAGCATGCTTAAGGGTGTATGATGATGAGACCTAACAAAGATAAATAAATTGGTTGCCAATTACGCGAAAATCCCTCAATTTATATTAAGCGAATATCCTTCCATTGAATGGTTCTTGTTCAAGATCCGAAGTTGGCATTGGTTTGTTTTTGACCAAAGTCAAGACCTTTGTCAATCAAGGATGTACTTGAATCATGAGAGTTTTGTTGCATATCGGTGTCTTGTCCAAATCGTGATTTTTATTGGCCAAAGTCAAGATCACTTTTGTCCAACGACATTGATTACGAAACTTTCCTCGTCAATGGGTCCCGCTTAACTGGAATCATTAGGTTTGTTTTTGGCCAAAGCCAAGGCCTAGATGATTCGGAGGATAGGGTTAGGAAAATGTAATGGTTACATTGGCATTATACATATGTTTCGGACTTGGATGTCCACCTAACCGGATCTAGGAATTGGATGAGATCCAATTGATCATGGAGATCTACCTAAGTTAAATAGCATACAATTTTTTATTGGCCAAAGTCAAGGTTGTGTGTTATTTAACGGGATCCTAGCCCACTAGGAAATTCGATTTCCCGAGTTCTCTACAGAGGGTTAGAAACTTGAAGAAAATAGTGGGAGGCTATTATTGAATTTGCAATTTCGTTCAGATACTTAGCCTTACGCGTCTTTCAAAATTATTTCGTCAATATTTTAAATAATAGTTGGACTAATATATTGTTATTTTACTTGTAACAGTTTGACTGTACCCATAACATCGTTGACTTTATAGTTGGACTATAGTTGTCAAGATGATGGCAAAGGTAATATCCGCGACATAATCATGGGCGATAATGTCTTCAAAGGGACAAACTTTGCCGACTGGGAAATGAACCTCAAGATAGTGCTTGGGGCTGAGAGGATACTGTATACTATTCAGAGACCTCTCCCGCCTGAACCCACTGAGCCACTGGAGCTAGAGTTATGGAAGACTCATAGTGACGATTGTGACCAAGCTCAGTCAGTTATGCTAGCTGCAATGACCCAGCATTTCAGACGCCAGTACAGGGACTTGGATCCCTATAACATGATGGCAAGATTGCGTGATCTTCACCGCACCAATAAGCGGATGAAGAGGTACGAGCTAGTAAGGAAACTCTTCCGCTCCCGGATGACAGACGGCGCATCAGTTGAGGCCCACGGGACTCAAATGATCGCCGATATTGATGAGTTGGCCAATATGGGAATAGTCTTGGAGGCTGAGCTGACTATAGATATGATCTTGCAGTCACTTCCTGATACTTGGAAACAAATCATAATCAACTACAAGTTGATGGATACAGATGACACTCTTGGAGAGCTGTTATCCGTATTGAAGGAGTCCGAAAGGGAACTCCTAAAGGGGAGCAAGCGCGAGGCGCATTATGCATCGACCTCTCATGCGCCAAAGGCTAGGCCCAAGGCAATTGGAGGTGCGAGGAAGAAGAAGTTCAAGAAAAAGGGCAAAGGCAAGTTGACAGTGGCTTCTAGGAAGCCAAAGGACAAATCTCGCGACATCTGCCTCAACTGCGGCAAGAGGGGTCACTGGAAACGTGACTGCCAAATGAGCATTGTGCAGAGGGAGGATATCAAGGCTGGCAAGGCTATCGCCTCTGGTATGTTTGTTATTGAGATAAATATGAATACTTCTAGTTTAAAAATTGGATTTTTGATTCTGGTTGTGGTGCTCATATTTGTACTGATGTGCAGGATCTGCATGATAGCAGATGCTGGCGTCAGGGGAGATGGATCTACGGGTCGGAAACGGAACACCAGTTGCTGTTTTGGCCGTAGGGACTTTTGTTTTAGAACTGCCCTCAGGGCATGTACTTAAACTTTTGAACTGTTATTTTGTACCTAGTTTAACTAGGAATATTATATCTGTATCCTTGTTAACCCAGCAGGGTTACACTTTTGTATTTAGAAACACTGGGTGTTATTTATATAAAATGATGCAGAAATTTGCACAGCTGTTGCAAATAACGGTCTTTATATTTTGAATATAAATGAATCTCCTAAAATGACAAACAAAAGGCTCAAAGGAGTAATCTAAAAGATGAAGCTTATATGTGGCATTGTCGTCTAGGACACATTAACAAGACTCGCATATCCACACTTTCGAAGAGTGGGTACTTGGACGAATTTGATCCCAATTCATATGACGTCTGCGAATCTTGTCTTTTAGGCAAAATGCCTAAATCACCTTTTAGCGGTAAAGGTGAACGTGCCACAGAACTGTTAGCTCTCGTTCATACTGACGTATGCGGGCCCATGTCTAGCCAGGCTAGAGGTGGATTTCACTACTTCGTAACCTTTACAGATGATGCATCTCGTTACGGTTATGTGTATCTTATGAGACACAAGTCGGAAACTTTTGAGAAATTCAAAGAGTTTCGACACGAAGTGGAGAAACAAACAGGGAAGAGTATTAAGACATTACGGTCAGACCGTGGTGGCGAATACTTAAGTTATGAGTTTCAAGATTACTTGAAAGAATATGGTATTCTTTCACAGTGGACTCCTCCTGGAACACCGCAATTAAACGGTGTGTCCGAACGGAGAAACCGCACCTTGTTGGACATGGTAAGGTCAATGATGAGTCGCACTGAGCTACCAATATCCTTCTGGGGATACGCATTAAACAGTGCTATACTTATTTTGAATAAGGTACCGTCGAAGTCTGTTGAACAGACTCCATATGAGATATGGACAGGAAGGAAACCAGGTTTCTCTTTCCTGAAGATTTGGGGATGCTGGGCATATGTTAAACGTTTGGAAAGTACCAAACTTGAACCCAAAACTGATAAATGCCTTTTTGTAGGATATCCTAGGGAAACCAAAGGATATTACTTCTATCACCCACAAGAGAACAAAGTATTTGTTGCTCTACAAGCATTTTCCTTCCTTGAGAAGGATTTTATAAATGCAGTGGTAAGTGGGAGGAAAGTAGAACTCGATGAAGATCGTAGTGATACTGTTCCTGGCAATGAATCAACGACGGAACAAGAACAGACCGTCCGGGATGAGTCTGTACCACAAACTTCACATACACAAGGACCGCGTAGGTCGGAGAGAGTCAGAACAGTACCTGAGAGGTATGGGTTCCTGATCTCACCTCATGTAGATATTAATCTTATTGAGGATAATGAACCGGCTACGTATGAGGAAGCGATACAAAATATCGATTCCGCTTTATGGCAAGATGCCATGAAGTCCGAGATGGATTCCATGTACGCCAACCAAGTTTGGACACTGGTTGATGCACCAGAAGGCATAAAGCCTATTGGATGCAGATGGATCTTCAAGAAGAAGACCGACATGGATGGCAACGTACAAACGTACAAAGCTAGGCTTGTAGCGAAGGGGTATCGTCAACAATATGGTATTGATTATGACGAAACCTTCTCACCCGTTGCCATGATTAAATCCATTCGGATAATGCTTGCAATAGCTGCATATTTCGATTACGAGATATGGCAGATGGACGTTAAAACCGCTTTCCTTAACGGAAACCTTTTGGAGGATGTTTATATGCAACAGCCTGACGGTTTTATCGTACCTAGACTTGCAAACAAGGTTTGTAAGTTAAATCGATCCATTTATGGATTGAAGCAAGCATCACGGTCATGGAATCAGCGTTTTGATGAGATCATAAAAGAATATGATTTCGTGCAAAACGCAGATGACCCTTGTGTATACAAGAAGGTTAGTGGGAGAGCACTTACTTTTATTGTCCTTTATGTCGACGACGTATTGCTTATAGGCAATGACATTCCCATGCTAACGTCGGTGAAAGCTTGGCTTTCATTAAAATTCTCCATGAAAGATCTGGGAGAAGCAGCCTTTATTCTTGGAATAAAGATCTACAGGGATAGATCTAGAAAGCTGCTTGGACTCTCCCAGAGTACATACATTGATAAAGTGTTGAAGCGATTCAACATGGAACAATCCAAGAGGGGATTGGTTCCAATGGTACGTGGTACCTCTCTGTCTAAGGACATGTGTCCTAAGACTCAGGAAGAGAGAGACCACATGAGTCGGATACCGTTCGCCTCGGCAGTCGGATCGATCATGTATGCCATGATATGTACACGACCTGATGTCTCATATGCTTTGAGCATGTGCAGTCGCTATCAGGCCGATCCAGGTGAAGGTCACTGGATAGCAGTTAAGAATATCCTTAAGTATCTTAAACGAACTAAGGATGCTTTCTTAATTTATGGAGGTGGAGAACTTGCGGTATCTGGGTATACCGATGCAAGTTTCCAAACCGACAAGGATGACTAAAGTCGCAATCCGGGTACATTTTTTGTTTGAATAACGGAGCAGTGAGCTGGAAATCTTCCAAGCAAGATACTGTTGCCGATTCAACAACGGAAGCGGAGTACATCGCTGCATCTGAAGCAGCAAAGGAGGCAGTTTGGATCCGAAAGTTCCTAATCGGATTAGGAGTAGTTCCGTTAGCAGCTGAGCCCGTTCCATTGTATTGTGACAATAACGGGGCTATAGCACAGGCTATGGAACCAAGGTCTCATCAACGGTCCAAGCATGTTTTCGACATTACCATCTGATTCGGGAGATTATACATCGTGGCGATGTAAAAGTCGAGAAGGTCATATCAGATGACAACATTGCAGATCCGCTGACGAAGGCTGTTCTTCAGCAAGTTTTTGAACGACACATACATAGTTCGGGTATTAGATGCTTGAGTGACTGGCTATAGGCCAAGTGGGAGATTGTTAGACATTGTGTCCCATAGCGTCACTGTTTGTAAATGATATTGTATTATTGTACAAAATTAACTATGTAATAATGAAATTGCCTTTTGCCATTTTGTAATATTATTTACTTTGATATATAAATGGCGAAAGTCCATATGATTAGTACTGGATTGAGATGATATGAGACAGTATCAATCCATAAAGTTTAATCATTAAATATCCCTAGCCGTAGTATTATCGAGACTGGACATCGATAATGCGGAATAGACTAGTATTGCGCTTGTGCACGTTGTGAGGGCACAACGGCATAGTTCTCATATATTAAGTATTGGATACTTATGCAAGTGCGATAGGAGGTTGTGTTTTACCGATGGTACGGAAAACAGCTTCGCTCTGGATAGACCCCGCGGAATCCCATTGGTAGTATGTCTAGGTGTCTATGGGAGGCCGCATCAGGGTAGGTGTATATGGTCTTAACCTGAGACTTACATCGCTAGTACTTGCGACAATCGGTAAACTTTGGTTTTGGTGGTTGGGGACCTTAACCGGTTCTGTGTACACACCTCTTCTGGGTTTATCGAGAATCGTAGTGTACTGGATGTGATGTCAAGATGGAAGTATCGCTTCAGACATATGGAGGTGATGATCACGCAGGACACAGAACTAGTACTCTATAAAAGGTTGCAACCGTCGGGACAATATGACTAGGTCAGGATTGTCCGATTTAAAGAGACTAGTTGCTTGATGTCCGATATATGTTTCGTACGGGGCAGACACATCTCCAGCCCTAGGCCTAGCATGTGATCATCCGATACTGGATCGATGTACGCAATACTACGGTATACTACGCTTGATATAGATCTTATATTCCTATAAGAATATTTCTGGAGAATTGGGTAGGCATGGCGCTTTGCTAGAAGCCAACCTTGTCTTGTGAATCGGTAAGAACGTAGTACGAGGTACGTGCGTGTTCGGATTATCCGACGACCGTATTTACTGCCAACATATCCGGAGATCTCTTGGGTCGCTTCCTGAAGATTCACCTATGATATTTGATTCGAACTTAATTAATCTTGGATTAATTGCGGAGAAACTTTATCTCGGATAAGTGCCTTATTTAGAGAGAGAGAACGATTAATTTGGAATTAATCAGTAAAATTATTATATTCGATATAATAATTGAAATTCGATTTCGACGCGAAATTAAAATTAGATTTTAATTCGGGCATACGAGTTAATTTAGAATTAATTCGTTAGCGACGTAAATAATAATTTCGCTAGGCGCGATTATTTATTTAAATTCGATTTAATTAACGTCGCGACGCAAGTTCGGTATTTCGGAAATATCGAACCCGAACGCGTGAGTGGACGTGGGCCCACTTTCATTTGGAAACGTGTGGGGCCCACTTGACACATGTCATTATATGTATTATTTTATTGATAATGCATTGCATGGTGATAGTGTATAATACACTCTAATGTTATGCATGGAATTTGAGTGTTTGACACTCTAAGCCTTTGCATGGCTTGTGTCATAGATTTATTATTATTTAATAAATATTATGGCATAAATATAAATTGATTTTTGGTATCAAAAATCAATTAGAACAAAAAGAAAAATCTCTCTTCTCTCTCTCACTTGGCCGAAAACTGCATGCAGTTTTTTGGTCTTCATCTTCTTCATTTTGGTTGCCAAAAGCTTGAAGAAAGTGTGGTTGTTTGGAACATCTTCTCACATGCAAGGCTAGCACCTTTCAAGGGATCAAAAGAGGTGATAGGGAAACCATCATAGAGCTTGGAATACTCAAAGCTTGGAGCTTTCCACATCTTCTCACCTTGGCCGAAAATCATCCACCTTGGAGCTTCCATCTTGGCTTGATTTTCTTCATCACAAGATATTGTAAGTATGATTCCGCCATACTTCATGTTTTATATATATTCTTTGTTGTATTTCATATATGCTTAATCTTCCTTGGGACATATTATAGAAACCAACAAGACTCTCCAGACTGCCCTCCGGAACATCTTCAATTTGGACGGTGTGTCTGAACTGAGTACCGAATTTTGTTAGACATGATAAGGTTAATCATGAGGTGCTCTGATGTACCATTTCTCAACAGATAAGCATAAACAGTGCAGAATCTTATTTGAATAAGGTTCCATAAAAAAAATCTGTTTGAACAGATATCATATAGATATGACAGTAAAGAAACTAGGTTTATCATTCTGAAAATGTGGGAATGCTAAGGCATATGTTTGGATGATACCAAACTAAGACCCAAATCAGAAAAGTGCCAAATTGTAGGTTGTCATAGGGATACCAAAGTTAGTACTTACAACACAACTACAAGAGAACAATGTAATTTTGCTCACCATGCGGTCCTTTCTAAGAGGAATACATATATGCAGTGGTAAGTGGGAGGATAGTAAAACTCGATGAAAATCAGAGTAATACTATTCAAGGCACTGATTCCTAATGGAACATAAATAGTTCATCAAGGATGAAACTATACCAGTAATCTTCGAATACACAAGAATCACCTAAGTCGGATAGAGTCAAAAAACAACCTGGGGTATGGGTTTCTGATCTCACCTCGTAAAAGATGTCAATCTTATTGAGGAATACGAACTGACTACGTGTGAGGAAGTGATACAAGGTATCGACTCCTTATTATGCACAAGTGCCATGAGTCCGAAATGGATTCCATGTATACCAACTATGTTTAGACACTAGTTGATGTACCGCAAGGCATTGTGCTATTGGTACTATATAAGCTTCACGGAAGGAAGACCTACATGGATGGAAACATACCGACAAATAAGCTAGCTTGTTATGAAAGGTATCGTTATCAACATTGTGTTGATTACGACAAACCTTTTTATCTGTTGCCACGGAAAATCCATTTCGATAATGCTTGCTGACGCTGCATGTTTCATTTATGAAATATGTCAGCTTAACGGGAAAATCGCTTTCCTGAAAAGGAATCCTTTTGGAGGATGTTTACAACATCATGTCAGGTTTTGTCGTACATAAACTAGCAAACAAGGTTGCAGGTTATTCGATCCATGTTTGGATTGCAGCAAGCATTATGTTCTTGGAATTATCGTTTTGATGTGTAATCATAATAGTTTATGATTTAATTCAAAACGAAATGATTCTTATGTATATAAGGAGGTTAGTCGGAGCGCACTGACAAAAAGTCCTATAAATAATGATAATAAATCATTTCTTGGAAATGATATTCCCATAAAACAATCGGTGAAAGCTTGGCTTTCATGAAAACTCTTCGAGAACTCGTACATTGAAAAATGTACGCGCCCTGGTGTCTCATATGCTATGAGCATGTGCAGTCACAAATAGGCCAATCCAAGTGATAGTCACTGGATTGAAATTAAGAACTTCCTTTAGTTTCTTAGAGAACTAAGGATGCTGTCTTATACTATGGAGATGGAGAACTTGAAGTGACTGGGATCACTATAGCAAGTTTCCTAATCGATATAACGACTACAAGTCACAAAACGGTACTATAAAGTTTGAATAAAGGAATAGTGAGCTGGTAATCTTCCAAGCAAGATACTGTTACCGAATAAACAATAAATGCGGGTTATTGCTGCAGCTGAGGCAGCAATAGAAGCCTTATGGGTCGATACTAAATCTAATTAGATTAGATATAGTTCTTTTAGCAGCTGAGCTAGGCTACAACGCAAGCTAAAGAATTAATGGTCTCATCAACGATCCAGATATATACTTCGATATTCATCTGATTCGTTCGGATCATACATCGTGGCGATGTGATGATCGAATAAATCGCATCAGATGATAATCATGCAAATCCGCTGACAAAAGCCTTTTCTCAACAGTTTGAGCCAACCGTATATAGTTCGGGTGTCAGACACTCGAGTGACTGGCTATAGGCCAAGTGGGAGATTGTTGGAAAATTATGACCATAACGTCACTATTTGTACAAATCATGGTGTTGTTGTCCAAATTAACTATATGACAAATGAGATTGCTCTCTTATCATTTGTGATTAGATCACCAAGATGTATAAATGATAGGAGGTCCTTATGATTTGTTCATGGATTGAGAATGATATGGGACAATATCAATCCACGAAGGATAAATCATTAAATATCCCTAGTCAGAGTATTATCGAGATTGGACATCGATAATGCGTAAAAGACTAGTATTACACTTGTGCGCGTTGTGAGGGCACAACGGCATAGTTCTCATATATTTGGGTATAGGATACTAATGCAAGTGTAATATGAGGTTGTGTTTTACCGATGGTATGGGAAACAGCTTCGCTCGGAAAGACCCCATCGGAATTCCATTGGTAGTATCACTATGTGTCTATGGAAGTCTGAAATCAGGGTATGTGTATTTGGTCTTAACCTAAGACTTGCACCGCTAATACTTGCGACAATCAATATACTTTGGTTTTGGTCGTCCAGGGCTTTAACAGGTTCTGTGTACGCCTCTGCTGGGTATATTGAGAATCGTAGTGTATTGGGTGTGATGTCAAGATGGAAGTATCACTCCAGTCATAGTGGAGATGATGTCACGTAGGATACGGTACTATTACTCTTAAGTACTGCAGTCATCGGGATATTATGACTAGGTCATGTATATCCGATTATAGAGACTAGTTACCAGACATTCGACATGTGCTTCGTACGGGGCAGACACAATTCCAGCCCCAGGCCTAGCACGTGACATCTGATACTGGATCAAGATATGCAATACTACGTATGCTACACCTGGTATAGATCGTTTATTCCTGTAAGCATGTTTCTGGAGAATTGGGTAGGTATGGCGCTTTGCTAGAAGCCAACCTTGTCTTGTAAATCGGTGAAAACGTAGTACTAGGTACTTACGTGTTCGGATAGTCCGACGACCGAATTTATTGCCAACATATCCGGGGATCTCATGGGTCGCTTCCCGAAGATTCACCGATGACGTATGACTCGCACTTTAATTAATCTGTGATTAATTGGATAAGAGACAAAATTAATCTGGGATTAATTACAGAGATATTTTATCTGAGATAAATATCCAATAAAGAGAGATAACGATTAATATAGAATTAATCGATTAATTAATATATTCGATATATTAAACGAAATTGGATTTCGATTTGAAATTAAAATTAGATTTTATTCGGGCGAATGAGTTTATTTAGAATTAATTCGTTAGCGACGTGAATAGTGATTTCGCTAGGCATAATCATTTAATTACGTCGCAACAAAATTCATTAATTTGGAATTAGCGAACCTAAGCCCGGAATGTTTGCGAATGCATTCGTATTTCGAATTCGAGTGCGGCACGCAAGTCACATCAAGTGTCAAATCGCTAGTCACATCTAGCGTCACATCATTCGTCAATTAAATGATAGATGTCTTTCACTTTGAGTGATTGACACCAGTCACTATTCATGAGTGATGTGAGTTGATGGAAAGCTTTTGAAAGCTTGAATGACATTTATTGTTATTTTAATCATTTTTATATGTTTTATTTTGATTTTTGAAATCAAATGGAAGTGTATTAGATACACTTAACACATTACAACACATCTCTCTCTCTCCTTGGTTCCCGAAAATTGGAGCCCATTTCTTCATCTATCTCTCTCGGCATTTTGGCCATTTCTTCACTGTTTTTCTGGGAAAAACCATGAGCAAGGGAAGCAAAGTGTGATGTTTTTGTGGCAAAAATAACAAGAGCTAGCACTCAAAGAGACATGCGAAGGTGATAGGGAAGTCCACCCATGAGCTTGGAATCACCATGACAAAGCTTGGAGCTTGATGGAGGAAGATTGAAGCCGATTTCAAGGACTGTAAAAAGCCCACTGCCGTGACTTCTTGGAGAAGGCATAACATTTTTTTGTTCGTCGCCGTGTCGCTCAACCGATCGATGTGAATAACATGACAAACAAATAGCTCAAACTGATTTAATCGATTGAGACTTATAAGTGGGATTGTTGTCTGGGACACAATTAAACAAGACTCGTATATCCACACTTTAGAAGAGTGGATACTAGGACGAATGTGATTCTATTCAAATGATGTATACGAATCTAGTTTATTAAGCAAAGTGCCTATAACACCTTTTACTTGGTAAAAGTGCAAGTGCCACCGATCTGTTAGCACTCGGTCATAGTGACGTAAGTGGGCCCATGTCTAGCTAGGCTAGATGTGGATATGAATATTTCGTGACCTTTACGGATGTGGCATCGCGTTATGGTTATGTGTTTCTTTTAAAACACAAATCGGAAACTTTTACAGTTTCGACACGAAGTAGACAAACAGATCGGCTAAAGTATTAAAACGCGTCACGGTTAGACCATGATGAAAATACTTAAGCAATAATTTTCTTAAATACTTGAAAGAGTATAGTATTCTTTCAATAAGGACTCCTCCATGAACACGTCAATTTGACGGTGTGTCCGAACAGAGAAACCAAATTTTGTTAGACATGATAAGGTTAATCATGAGTCGCTCTGAGCTACCATTTCCTTCAACGGATAAGCATAAACAGTGCAAAACGTATTTTGAATAAGGTTCCATAAAATCTGTTTAACAGACTTCATATTAGTTATGAACAGGAAAGAAACCTGGTTTTCTCATCCCTGCAGATTTGGGAATGCTGGGCATATGTTTGGATGATACCAAACCAGAACCCAAATCAAATTACTGCCTAAATTGTAGGTTATCCTAGGGAAACCAAAGTATAGTACTTATACAACTCACAAGAGAACAATGTAATTGTTGCTCACCATGCGGTTTTTCTTAAGAGGAATACGGATATGTAGTGGTAAGTGGGAGGAAAGTAAAACTCAATGAAAATCGGAGTAATACTATTCCAAGCACCAAGTCCCTAATGGAACACAAATAGTTCATCAATGATGATACTAAACCAATAATCTTCGAATACATAAGAACCACGTTAGTCAGAGAGAGTCAGAAAACAACCTAGGGTATGGGTTTCTGATCTCACCTCATAAAGATGTTAATCTTATTGAGGAACACGAACTGACTACGTATGAGGAAGTGATACAAGGTATCGACTCCCTATTATGGCAAAGTGCCATGATATCCGAAATGGATTCCATGTATATCAACTAAGTTTGGACACTAGTTGATGTACCGAAAGGCATTGTGCCTATTGGTATTATATGAGTCTTCAAGAAAGACATACATGGAAGGCAACATACCAACGTACAAAGCTAGGCTTGTAGCGAAAAGGTATCGTTATCAACATTGTGTCGATTATGACGAAACCTTATACTTGTTGCCATGGTAAATCCATTTGGAGAAAGCTTTCTATAGTTGCATGTTTCATTTATGAAATTTGGCAACTGAATGCCAAAACCGCTTTCCTTAACAGAAACCTTTTGGAGGATGTTTACAACATCCTCATGGTTGTCGTACCAAAACTAGCAAATAAGGTTTGCGGGTTTATTCAATCCAAGTATGGATTGAAGCAAGCATTGTGTTCTTGGAACGATGTCGTTTTGATGTAATCATAATGGTATATGATTTAATTCAAAATGAAAATGATTATTGTGTATATAAGGAGGTTAGTGGGAGCGCACTGACAGTCATGTCCTATATAATAATGACATGTCATTTCTTGGAAATGATATTTCCCATAATATAATCGGTGAAAGCTTGGCTTTCATGAAAATTCTCCGTATAATTCTTGGGAGAAACAACCTTTATTCTAGGAATAAAGATCTACTGGGATAGATTTAAAGTTGTTAATACTCTCCGAGAACTTGTACATTGAAAAGTGTACGCGACCTGGTGTCTCATACGCTTTGAGCATATGAAGTCACAACTAGGCCAATCCAAGTGATAGTCACTGGATTGATGTTAAGAACATCCTTTAGTATCTTAGAGGAAAAGGATGCTTTCTTATAATATGGAGAAGGAGAACTTGAAGTGACTGGGATCACTGCTGCAAGTTTCCAAACCGATAATAATGACTTTAGTCGTAAAAACGGTACTATAAAGTTTGAATAACGGAACAGTGAGCTGGAAATCTTCCAAGCAAGATACTATTACCGAATAAACAACAAAAGTGGATTATTGCTGAAGCTGAGGCAGCAATAGAAGCCTTCTGGATTGAATAATCCTAATCAGATTAGATATAGTTCTGTTAGCAGCTGAGCTAGGCTACAGCGCAGGCTAAAGAATTAATGGCATCATCAACGATCCAGATCTATACTTCAAATATTCATCTGATTCGTTCGGATCATACATCGTGGCGATGTGATGATCGTATAAATCACATCAGATGATAATCATGCAAATCCGCTGATGAAAGTCTTTCCTCAGCAGACGTTTGAGTGAACCGTACATAGTTCGGGTGTAGGACACTTGAGTGATTGGCTATAGGCCAAGTGGGAGATTGCTGGACAGTTATGACCCATATCATCACTATTTGTACAGATCATGGTTGTTCTTGTACAAATTAACTATGTGACAAAGGAAATTGCTCTTCTATCATTTGTAATTAGATTACCAAGATGTATAAATGATAGATTGTCCATATGATTAGTTCCGGATTGATAAGATATGAGACAGTATCAATCCACGAATGTTTAATCATTAAATATCCCTAGTCGTAGTATTATCGAGATTGGACATCGATAATGTGGAATAGACTAGTATTACACTTGTGCGCGTTGTGAGGGCATAACGTCATAGTTCTCATATATTTGGGTATAGGATACTCTGTAAGTGTAGTATGAGGTTGTGTTACCGATGGTACGGAAAACAGCTTCGCTCTGGATAGACCCCTCGGAATTCCATTGGTAGTATGACTATTGGTCTATGGAAGTCCGAATCAGGGTAGGTGTATTTGGTCTTAACCTGAGACTTGCACCGCTAATACTTGCGACAATCAATATACTTTGGTTTTGGTCGTCCAGGGCTTTAACAGGTTCTGTGTACGCCTCTTGGTATATTGAGAATCGTAGGTATTGGTGTGATGTCGAGATGGAAGTATCACTCCAGTCATAGTGGAGATGATGATCACGTAGGATACTAAACTTTTTCTCTATGTACTGCAGTCATCGGGATAAAATGACTAGGTCATGTTTATCCGATTATAGAGACTAGTTACCAGAGATCCGATATGTGCTTCGTACGAGACATACACATTTCCAGCCCCAGACCTTGTAGGAGTTTTAAATCAAGTCCCAAGATCAATAAATCATGCATAAAAACGAGTATGAACACATCAAGGAGGTGCGGAATCATAACTCACATTGAACGGTTTGATGTGAAATGAACAACAAGACCCATTTGCGCACTGCATGTGGCTCGGTTTTGGTCCCTGTGAACTGCTGTGGAGCACGATGGGCTGTTGGTTTGGTGTGTGAAAGTCTCCTCCATGTTCGGCCATTGAAGACTCCATTGAAGCTCCAAGCTTCAAGCTTTCAAGCTCACAATTCGTTTCCCTATCACCATAAATTACCCAAGGTGTGCTAGCACTAAGCTTCTACATTTGCTTCTCATGATTCGGTCAAACCAGAAAATTTTGAGAGCAAGAAAGGTTCCAAACCGTGAGGGAGAAGAAGAGAAAGAGAGGGGAGATGATTTTCACGTGAAACCGTGAATGAGAGAGAGAGAAAAGGTAAATGTTTTACTTATATTTATTTATTTCAAAAATAAAATCAAATACCAAAATCTTTTCATTTACCAAGTACAAAAAGTCAAAAAAGCAAAAAGCTTTCATCATTTCACTTTTACTTTAAGTCACATCACATCACTTTAATAAAGTGACATGTTGTCAAGTCACATCACTCAAAGTGACAATTGATTTGACGCATGATGTGACAAACGATTTGACGCTTGATGTGACTCGCGTGCCGCGCTCGAATTCAAAATGCGAATGCGCTCGCAATCACTCTCGGGCTCGGGTTCGCTAATTCCAAATTAACGAATTTTCCGTCGCGTCGTAATTAAATGATTACGCCTAGCGAATTCACTATTCACGTCGCTAACGAATTAATTCTAAATTAATTCGTTCGCCCGAATTAAAATCTAATTTTAATTCCGCGTCGAAATCCAATTTCTAATAATATATCGAATATATTATTTTATCGATTAATTCCAAATTAATCGTTCTCTCTCTTTAATTAATATTTTATCCCAGATAAAATATCTCCGCAATTAATCCCAGATTAATTTTCTCTCTCATCGAATTAATCCCAGATTAATTCTATCTCTCTCTTCTAATTAATCCCAGATTAATCAAAGTGCGAGTCATACATCATCGGTGAATCTTCAGGAAGCGACCCATGAGATCTCCGGATATGTTGGCAGTAAATACGATCGTCGGACTGTCCGAACACGTAAGTACCTCGTACTACGTTTATATCGATTTACAAGACAAGGTTGGCTTCTAGCAAAGCGCCATGCCTACCCAATTCTCCAGAAATATTCTTACAGGAATATATAGATCTGTATCAAGCGTAGTATACCGTAGTATTGTGTATATTGGCCCAGTATCGGATAATCACGTGCTAGGGCTGGGGCTGGATAAGTGTCTGCCCCGTCCGAAGCACATGTCGGATGTCTGGTAACATAGTCTCTATAATCGGATATACATGACCTGGTCACAATATCCCGATTGGTTGCGCAACACTCAAGAGCACTAGTACCGTATCCTGCGTGACATCAACTCCAATATGACTGAAGTGACACTTCCGTCTTGACATCACACCCAATACTCTACGACTCTCTGATAAACCCAGAAGTGGTGTACTCAGAACCGTTGTTAAAAGTCCCCTACCACCAAAACCAAAGTTTATCGATTATCGTAAGTATTAGCGATGCAAGTCTCAGGTTAAGACTATACACACCTACCTTGATTTCGGCCTCCCATAGACACATAGTCATAATACCAATGGGATTCCGAGGGGTCTATCCAGAGCGAAGCTGTTTCCCGTACCATCGGTGAAACACGACCTCCTATCGCACTTGCATAAGTATCCAATACTTATATATATGAGAACTATGCCGTTGTGCCCTCACAACACGCACAAGTGCAATACTAGCCTATTCCGCATTATCGATGTCCAGTCTCGATAATACTACGGCTAGGGATATTTAATGATTAATCCTTACTGTGTCATATCATCTCAATCCAGGAACTAATCATATGGACCTCTCTTCATTTATATATCTATGGTGATCTAATCACAAATGATGAGAGTGCAATTTCTTGTCACATAGTTAATTTGCTACAACAACACAATGATCTGTGCAAATAGTGACGCTATGGGTCATTTGTCCAACAATCTCCCACTTGGCACATAGCCAGTCACTCGAGTGTCTAACACCCGAACTATGTACAATTCGCTCAAATTGCTGAGGAAAGGTTTTCGTCAGCGATTTGCTTAATTATCGTCTGACGCGATTTACACGATCATCACATCGCCACGATGTATGATCCGAACGAATCAGATGATATAGAAGTATATATCTGGATCGTCGATGAGACCTTTAATTCTTAGCCTGTGCTGACGCCTAGCTCAGCTGCTGCTAACAGAACTATATCTAATCTAATTAGATTTATTATCGATCCAAATGGCTTCTATTGCTGCCTCAGCTGCAGCAATAATCCGCATTTGTTGTTTATTCGGCAACAGTTATCTTGCTAGGAAGATTTCCAGCTCACTGTCCCCGTTATTCAAACTTTATAGTACCGCAGTATTTAATTGTTTGGAAACTTGCAGCAGTGATCCCAGTCACTTCAAGTTCTCCTCTCCATAGTTTAAGACAACATCTTTAGTTCTCTGAGATACTAACAGATGTTCTTAATTCAATCCAGTGACTATCACTTGGATTGACCTGATCGTGACTCCATATGCTCGAAGCGTATGAGACACCAATACAAGTACATTTTAAATGTACAATTTCCCAGAGAGTGTTAACAACTCCAAATCTATCCCAGTAGATCTTTATTCCTTGAATAAAGGTTGTTACTCCCCAGAATTCTACGGAGAATTTCTATGAAAGCCAAGCTTTCACAATTGCTTTATGGGAATTTCACTGTCAGTGCCCCCTCCACTAACCTCCTTATATACACAAGAATTATTTCGTTTTGAGTCAAATCATAAACCATTATGATTATTTCAAAACGTCAGTTCCAAGAACCTTATGCTTGCTTGATCCAAACATGGATTGAATAACCCGCAAACCTTGTTTGTCGGTTATACAAAATCGTCAGATGTGTAAAACATCCTCCAAAAGGTTTCCTTTTCAGGAAAGCGATTTTGATTTATAACTGACATATTTCATAAATGAAATATACAGTTATCAACAAGCATTTTCAAAATGGATTTACCATGGCAACAGGTAAAAGGTTGAACCGTTATTAACACAATGTTGATAACGATACCTTTCCGTCAAAAGCCTAGCTTTGTACGTTGGTATGTTGCCATCCATGTATGTCTTCCTTGAAGACGTTTAATGTACCATAGGCACAATGCCTTATGGTACAACAACTAGTATCCAAAATAGTTGTTATACATGGAATCCATTTCGGACTCATGGCACTTTGCCATAACAGGAGTCGATACCTCGTATCACTTCCTCAAAACGTAGTCGGATGGTACACCTCCATAAGATTAACATCTTTATGAGGTTGAGATCAGAAACCCATACCCTAGGTTGTTTTCTGACTCTATCCGATCTACGAAGTTTCTTGTGTATTTGAAGATTAATGGTACAGATTCATCATTGATGAACTGTTTGTGTTCCATTAGGACTTCGTGCTTTGAATAGTATTACTCCGATTTTCATCGAGTATCACTATCCTCCCACTGACCACTGCATATCGGTATTCCTCTCAGGAAAACCGCATGGTGAGCAACAATCACATTGTTCTCATGTGAGATTTACAAGTACTATACTTAAGGTTTCCCTTAGGATAACCTATATTGGCACTTATCCAATTTGGGTTTTTAGTTTGGTATCATCCAAACGTTATGCCTGGCATACCCAAATTATTAGGAGTAAGAAACCCGTTTCTTTCCTGTTCATATCCTATATGATATCTGTCAAACAGATTTATATGGAACCTTATTCTAAATAAGTTTTGCACTGTTAATACATATCCTGTTTGAAGGAAATGATAGCTCAGAGCGACTCGTGATAAACTTATCATGTCCAACAAAATTCGGTTTTAGTTCGGACACACCGTCTAACTGACGTGTCTCGTTTAATTGTGTCCTAGACAACAATGCCATAAATAAGTCTCTATTGATCAAATCAATTTGAGCTATTTATTGTCATTTATATGTTTGAGATTTTATTATATTCAAAATATAAATTCTGTTATTTACATCTAATGTATTTATCTCAGTATCATCTTTATATAATAAAACACTTTAGTGTTTTAGAATATAAAGGTTCACCCGCAGTGGGTTAAACACTGATAAAGAGATAATGTTTCTAGTCAAACTAGTTACATTATAACAGTTCCTAATTTAAGTACACACCCAAAGGTAGTTCCTAAACTTAGGTATCTACGGTCGAAACAGCGACTTTCGTCCCGTTTCCGATTCGCAGAGAAATCTCAGCTTGAAGTCAGTATCCTGCTCAAAGCAGATTCTGAATATCAATACATATATATTTTATGTTCCACACTAAGTATTTAAAATCTAATTTCAATACTAGTAGTGAACATAACTTAGACAAACATTTTAAAGTTAGAGCCTCGCCCTTTCTTTAATTCCTTCGTGTCTTCCATATCCAAATGGCAGTCACTTTGGTATATGTCAATTATCCTTTTCAATATTTTAGGAACCTTAGGCCAAGCCTGGGTTTTTAGAATATCGAAACGATGTGCACCTCGTGCTACATCCCAATTGCAAACTTTGACTTATCTCCTCTAGAATAGTCAATTAATTCTCAAGAATTATAAATTGCAATTTTAATACTTCTTAAATCAAAAAATTAGATTTATGACAAGTATATTAAATTAAGCATTAAAGTCATCATCACATAAATCTTCCAAAGATTTTATGCTCTACTTATTTGCTTAATTTTGGGCTTAAGGTATAATAAGTTATTTTATCAAATAAAGTAACCTATTATTTATTCCCAATTTGAAAATTAAATCATTTAAAATATTTTAATCCCAGATTATATTTTAAATATCCAACTTTTCAATTTTTATCTTGATTACAATAGTCCAACTATTTAATCAACGATTAGTGGTACTATATATTATAATGATTATAATAGTCCAACTATATAATCAAATATAATCCAAATTAATTAACCTCAATTACATTGATTACTATAATCCAATTATAAAATCAACTGTAAACTGAAATTAATTAATTCAAATATATTGATTAATATAATCCAATTATATATAATCAAGTATAATACAGTCCAACTGTTTATTAAAACAACAATTTAAATATTAGTCTAACTAACATTGAATCTAACGACGAAAAATTTAAATGAGCGTGTTTAGCGAGTATTCGAACGAATGTTGCAAATTCAATACTTGCCTCCCACTATTTTTCGTCGAGCCTCTAACCCTCTGTGGAGTACTCGGGGAACCGCGTTTCCTAGTGGGCTAGGATCCCGTTAAATAACACACAACCTGACTTTGGCCAATAAAAGCTGTATGCTATTTAACTAGGTAGATCTCTATGATCAATTGGATCTCATCCAATTCCTAGATCCGGTTAGGTGGACATCCAAGTCCGAAACATATGTATAATGTCAATGTATCCAATACATTTTCCTAACCCTATCCTCCGAATCATCTAGGCCTTGGCTTTGGCCAAAAACAAACCTAATGATTCCAGTTAAGCGGGACCCATTGACGAGGAAAGTTTCGTAATCAATGTCATTGGACAAAAAGTGATCTTGACTTTGGCCATAAAAAATCACGATTTGGACAAGACACCGATATGCAACAAAACTCTCATGATTCAAGTACATCCTTGATTGACAAAGGTCTTGACTTTGGTCAATAAAAACCAATGCCAACTTCGGATCTTGAACAAGAATCATTCAATGGAAGGATATTTGCTTAATATAAAACGAGGGTTTTTCGCGTGCAAATTGGCTACCAATTTAATTATCTTTGTTAAGGTCTCATCATCATACACCCTTAAACATGCATTCTAAATACATAATAAAGCGAGTATGAAATAAATAATAATGATATGCGGATGGATACTTTACACATTGATCCTAGATCAAATCTCTCCCTTTCTCTCTCAAGCTAGCACTTGTATTACTTCTACCCGTTACACTACACTTCTAAAGAAACCTCTTTACATGGAGGGGAATAGGTGAGAAGAGAATACAAAGAAATAGGAGATAAGGCTGGACACGCAGGTCCAATTAATAAATCAAATTTATTACAATTTCCAAAATCGCCCACCCGACTAATATCCATCCGATATACATTATTCAAACATCACAACCATGTATTCATACAAGCATGTTATCAATCAATCAATCAAATTAATTAATCTTGATTATTAGTGATCATCCAATGTTCAAACAAAGATTTGATTTTGTTCGAGTCAAACTCGTATTGCGAACACGTACTCAAAGTACGATTTCTACGAATTAAATTAAATTACATAATTAAATCCAATTTAATACGTATTTAATTCTAATTCATTATTTAATTCCAAATTAAATATTACACCTTTATTAACGAACCTTTACGACTTAAATTCCAATTTAATCGCAACGGGTCTCAAAGCCCGATTAACATCTAATGTTTATTTAATTAAAGTCCAATGGGCTTTTTTTAATTTCTATAGGCGTGGACTTTTGGTCAACTCGGGTCAAACCGAACAACCAAAATCCAATCCGGGAGTTACCCCATAAGCCTTTAAATTAATTTTGGCCCATTAGGCCCAATTAAATAATTAAGGTCCATTAAGTCATAATTGGACCTTTTGGATTCGGTTTTGGGCCTAATTGGATCCAACCAATTTTGCCTAAACCCAACTTTGTTACAACAAAGCCCAAAAGCCCAATTACAACCTAACAAGCCCAATTTCCAAAATCAAGCCCAAATTAATTAACTTATAAAATTCCAAATTTCACAATTAATTAACCTAAGTGTATACACAATCAATTACCCAATTAACATTTCTAAAACATCAATTAGCCTAATTAATCATGCACTTTAACAACCAAATAGTGTCCAACACAATTCAATTAAAATCAAACCCAATTAACATGCTTTCAAGTCTCGGCAATTAGGGGTTTTTCAATTCGATTCGGTTTCAATCCAATTGAGTCCACAATCTTAATTTCCCAAATCAATTCAATTCATCCAATGAATTAAAACAAAAAATCACAAAGAATTTCATGTTTCAAAGATTCGGCCAAGCCACTTTAAAAGGGAAAAAATGTTCTAAATCAAAATTCAATCCAATTGAACTTCAAAACAACATTAACCAATTGTTTTAAGTCATCCAATGATCAAACAAAACAAAATTACCAAGACATTAGGGTTATCCAATTTTCGGCCAAGCCTTCAATTTGGGGAAAATTGAATCCAATCCAATTTCATGAAATTGATCACACACAATCTCAATTAAACATGTTCTAAGCATACTTAAACATCCAATTCAATTAAAACATGCTAAACACATTTTACCCAATTTCAAGTTTCATGTTCAACCTAAAGAATTGGGGAAAATTGATCTAATCCAATTTTCTTGAAATTGATCATGCACAACTTCAATTCAACCTCATTCAAGCATACTTCATCAAACAATTCAACCAAATCATGCCTAAATCGAGTTTACCCAAATTAAAGTTTTGACCAAAAATAAGCAAATTGGGGAAAATCAATCCAATCAATTTTTTATCAAATTGATTACATATAACTCAAATTCAATCAATATAAGCCTTAAACAATCAATTTGTCAGAATCAAGCTAAAATCAAAAAGCCCCAAATTTGCTCAAGAACCCTAATTCGGTTTTCATGCATCAAAGCTCAAGATACCATTGTAGGAGTTTAAATCAAGTCCCAAGATCAACAAATCATGCATAAAAACGATATGAACACATCAAAGGAGGTGCGGAATCATACTCACATTGAACGGTTTTGATGAAATGAAGAACAAGACCCATTTGCGCACTGTGTGGCTCGGTTTGGTCCTGTGAACTGCTGTGGACGCACGATGGGCGTGTGAAAGTCTCCTCCATGTTCGGCCATTGAAGACTCCATTGAAGCTCCTCCAAGCTTCAAGTTCCAAGCTCACAAATCACTTCCCTATCACCATAATATTACCAAGGTGTGCTAGCACTAATCTTCTCCATTTGCTTCTCATGATTCGGTCAAACCAGACAAATTTTGAGAGCGAAGAAACGGTTCCAAACCGTGAAGGGGAGAAGAAGAGAAAGAGAGGGAGATGATTTTCACGTGAAACCGTGAATGAGAGGAGAAAAGGTAAAATGGTTTAACTTATATATTTATTTTATTCAAAAATAAAATCAATACCAAAAGCATTTCATTTACCAAGTACAAAAGTCAAAAGCAAAAAGCTTTCATCATTTCAACTTTTACTTTAAGTCACATCACATCACTTTAATAAAGTGACATGTTGTCAAGTCACATCACTCAAAGTGACAATTGATTTGACGCATGATGTGACAAACGATTTGACGCTTGATGTGACTCGCGTGCCGCGCTCGAATTCGAAATGCGAATGCGCTCGCAATCACTCTCGGGCTCGGGTTCGCTAATTCCAAATTAACGAATTTTCCGTCGCGTCGTAATTAAATGATTACGCCTAGCGAATTCACTATTCACGTCGCTAACGAATTAATTCTAAATTAATTCGTTCGCCCGAATTAAAATCTAATTTTAATTCCGCGTCGAAATCCAATTTCTAATAATATATCGAATATATTATTTTATCGATTAATTCCAAATTAATCGTTCTCTCTCTTTAATTAATATTTTATCCCAGATAAAATATCTCCGCAATTAATCCCAGATTAATTTTCTCTCTCATCGAATTAATCCCAGATTAATTCTATCTCTCTCTCTTCTAATTAATCCCAGATTAATCAAAGTGCGAGTCATACATCATCGGTGAATCTTCAGGAAGCGACCCATGAGATCTCCGGATATGTTGGCAGTAGTAATAAACGATCGTCGGACTGTCCGAACACGTAAGTACCTCGTACTACGTTTATATCGATTTACAAGACAAGGTTGGCTTCTAGCAAAGCGCCATGCCTACCCAATTCTCCAGAAATATTCTTACAGGAATATATAGATCTGTATCAAGCGTAGTATACCGTAGTATTGTGTATATTGGCCCAGTATCGGATAATCACGTGCTAGGGCTGGGGCTGGATAAGTGTCTGCCCCGTCCGAAGCACATGTCGGATGTCTGGTAACATAGTCTCTATAATCGGATATACATGACCTGGTCACAATATCCCGATTGGTTGCGCAACACTCAAGAGCACTAGTACCGTATCCTGCGTGACATCAACTCCAATATGACTGAAGTGACACTTCCGTCTTGACATCACACCCAATACTCTACGACTCTCTGATAAACCCAGAAGTGGTGTACTCAGAACTTGTTAAAAGTCCCCTACCACCAAAACCAAAGTCTATCGATTATCGTAAGTATTAGCGATGTAAGTCTCAGGTTAAGACCATACACACCTACCTTGATGTCGGCCTCCCATAGACACATAGTCATAATACCAATGGGATTCCGAGGGGTCTATCCAGAGCGAAGCTGTTTCCCGTACCATCGGTGAAACACGACCTCCTATCGCACTTGCATAAGTATCCAATACTTATATATATGAGAACTATGCCGTTGTGCCCTCACAACACGCACAAGTGCAATACTAGCCTATTCCGCATTATCGATGTCCAGTCTCGATAATACTACGGCTAGGGATATTTAATGATTAATCCTTCGTGGACTGATACTGTCTCATATCATCTCATCCAGGAACTAATCATATGGACCTCTCTTCATTTATATATCTATGGTGATCTAATCACAAATGATGAGAGTGCAATTTCTTTGTCACATAGTTAATTTGCTACAACAACACAATGATCTGTGCAAATAGTGACGATATGGGTCATTTTGTCCAACAGACCTTGACGTGACATCTGATATGGGTCGAAATACACAATACTACGCCTGATATAGATCACATATTCCTGTAAGGATATTTCTGGAGATTGGGTAGGATGGCGCTTTGCTAGAAGCAACATTTTCTTGTAAATCGGTAAAAAAAAAAACGTAGTACAGGTACTTACGTGTTGGATAGTCAACGACCGGATTACTGCCAACATATCGGGGATTCTCATGGGTCACTTCCCGAGATTTACGATGACGTATGACTCACACTTTATTAATCTGGGATTAATTAGATGAGAGCGAAAATTAATTGGGATTAATTACGGATATATTTATCTGGGATTAAAATATTATTGAAATAGAGAGAACGATTAATTTGGAATTAATCGATAAATAATATATTCGATATTTATGCGAAATTATATTTTGACGCGGAATTTAAAATTAGATTTTAATTCGGGCAAACGAGTTAATTTCGAATAATTCGTTAGCGACGTGAATAGTGATTTTGCTAGGCATAATTATTTAATTACATCGCAACGGAAATTCATTAATTTGGAATTAGCGAACCCAAGCACGGGAGTGTTTGCGGGCACACTCGCATTTCAAATTCAAGTGCGGCCCACAAGTCACATCTAGCGTCCAATCACTTGTCAAACTATTGATATGATCTAGTCACTTTGAGTGATGTGACAACATGTCACTATTGATTGATGTTGGTAGTTGGAAGACATTGATTGTTTGCCTTTGACTTTTTCATTTTAGAAATAGTTTTGGTATTTTATTTTTGGAAAATAAAAAACAATTGATATAATACATTTTCTCTCTCTCTCTTGTAAGCACACACGGTTTGGAACCTATTTTCCCTCCTCTCCCTCTCTCGGCTTTGGAAGCCATTTTTCTTCTCATTTCATGCTTGGCCGAAAATGGAAGAAGAACAAGGAAAGATTGTGGCAATTTTTCCTATGCTAGTACATGAAGGGTCATCCAAAGGTGATAGGGAACTAAATTCGTCAGCATGGAATACACAACCCAAAGCTTGAAGCTTGGTGGATCATGTTAGGTTTCAATCAAGTCCCAAGGATCATAAATCAAGCATAAAACGAGTTGAATACACATCAAATGAGGTGCAGAATAACTCACATTGATCGGTTGAGATGCAACGAAGATGAAGTGCGAACAACCCTCTCCATGCTCGGCGTGGCAGTGGGTCTCACGGCAGTCCACCATTTGGCTCCTCCAAGATACGGCCATTGATGTCCTTTGAAGCTCCAAGCTTGTGTCAAACTTCCATGCTCACGAACTCATTTCCCTATCACCTTAGGATGCCTCCTAGAGTGTGCTAGCACATAAATCTTGCAACAAGATCATTTGCTTCTCCATTTTTTCGGTCAAAACCAGAAAAACAAAGGAAGAAACGGTCCAACACCGAGGAGAAGAAGAGAAGATTTTGGCTCCAAAAAGCCCTAATACCGTAAAAGAGAGAGAGAGAGTTAATGAAAAAGAAAAATGTAAAAGGTTTATATAATTTCCAAAATATAATAAATCATTTACCTTTTCATTTCAAAAAGAAAACATTAAATTCTTTCTTTCAATCACATCAATCCTTCAAATGTCACATCACTCAAAGTGACATGTGATCTGATAATTGATGTGACTAATGATTTGACGCTTGATTTGACTTGCGTGCCGCACTCGAATTCGAAATGCGAATGTGCTCGTAAACAATCACGGCTCGGGTTCGCTAATTCCAAATTAACGAATTTTCTGTTACGTCGTAATTAATTATACGCCTAGCGAAATCACTATTCAGGTCGCTAACGAATTAATTCTAAATTAATTCGTTCCCCCGATTAAATCTAATTTTAATTCCGCGTCGAAATCCAATTTCGTATAATATATCAAATACATTATTTTATCGATTAATTCCAAATTAATCGTTCTCTCTCTAATCGATATTTTATCCCAGATAAAATATCTCCGCAATTAATCCCAGATTAATTTTCTCTCTCATTAAATTAATCCCAGATTAATTAAAGTGCGAGTCATACATCATTGGTGAATCTTCGGGGAACGACCCATGAGATCTCTGGATATGTTCGCAGTAAATCGGGTCGTCGGACTATCCGAACACGTAAGTACCTCGTACTACGTTTACACCGATTCACAAGACAAGGTTGGCTTCTAGCAAAGCGCCATGCCTACCCAATTCTACAGAAACATGCTTACAGGAATAAGTGATCTATATCAAGAGTATTATACGTGGTATTGCGTATTTTGATCCAGTATCGGATGATCACGTGCTAGGAATGAGGCTGAAATTGTGTCTACCCCGTACGAAACACATGTCAGATGTCTGGTAACTAGTCTCTATATCGGATAACTATGACCTAGTCATATTATCCCGATAACTGCAGTACTACTAAGAGAACCAGTACCGTATCCTACGTGACCATCATCTCCATATGACTGGAGTGACACTTCCGTCTTGACATCACACCCAACACACTACGATTCTCAATATACCCAGCATTGGCATACACAGTGTCAGTTAAAGCCCTGGACGACCTCAACCAAAGCATATTGATTGTCGTATGTATTAGCGATGCAATTCTCAGGTAATGACCAAATACACCTACCCTGATTTCGGATTTCCATAGACACATAGTCATACTACCAATGGAATTCCGAGGGGGTCTGATCCATAGCGAAGCTGTTTCCCGTACCATCGGTAAAAAAACAACCTCCTATTACACTTGCATGAGTATCCTATACCCAAATAAATGAGAACTATGATGTTGTGCCCTCACAACGCGCACAAGTGTAATACTAGTCTTTTACGTATTTATCGATGTCCAATCTCGTAATACTCTGAGTATGGATATTTAATGATTTATCCTTCGTGGACTGATACTGTCTCATATCATTCTCAGTCCAGGAACAAATCATATGGACCTCCTATAATTTATACATCTAGGTGATCTAATCACAAATGATAAGAGTGCAATCTCCTTTGTGACATAGTTAATTTGTACAACAACACCGTGATCTGTACAAATAGTGACACTATGGGTCATAATTGTGTATAGATTTATGAAGATCCTTCCATTTCAATATCATACTTTAAGAATCTAATTCTTAGTTCTGATAAAGAAATTAAGGAGTCTATATGACAAGTATAATGGATTACGCACTAAAGTTATCATTACATGAATATTCCAAATATCATGTTCCACTTATTAGCTTAATTCTAGACTTATGCCTAATTTGTTATTTTATCAAATAAACTAACTTATTATATTTTCAGGACCATCCTGAAATATTATTCCCAATTAGAAAAATTAAGTCCTTGAAATACATTTTCCCTAGGATTATGTTTTAAATGCTAATCTTTCATTATATCTTGATTCTAATTGTCCAACTATTTAATCAACGATTTGTGGTACTATGTATTATATTGATTATTATATTCCAACTATACAATAAAATATAATTTAAATTAATTAACCTCAATTACATTGATTACTATAATCCAATTATAAAATCAACTGTAAATCGAAATTAATTAATTCAAATATATTTATTACTATAATCCAATTATATAATCAATTATAAGACAGTCCAACTGCTTATAAAAAACAACAATTTAAATATTAGTCCAACTAACATTTAATTGATATCGACGAAATATTTGAAATGAGCGCGTATGGCGAGTAATTGAACGAATATTGCAAATTCAATTATTGCCTCCCACTATTTTTCGGCGAGCCTCTAACCCTCTGTCGAGTACTCGGGAAACGTATATCTTATATATGCCAATACATCTAATGTATTACCTAACCTTTTTCCTCTGAATCAACTAAGCTTTGGCTTTGGCACAACAAACTTAGTGATCCCAGTCAAGCGCGACCCATTGACCATGGAAAGCTTCGTAATCAATGTCGATGGACAAGAAGTGGTATTGACTTTGGCCAACAAACCACAACTTGGAAAATACACTGACATGGAACAAAGCCTTCGTGATTCAAACACATCTTCGACAGACAAAGGCCTTGACTTTGGCCAACAAACCAATGTCGTATCGGATCTTGAGTGAGAATCACTCAATGGAAGGAAGACGCTTAATATTATTTGAGGTTTTTCACGTGCAAATTGGCAACCAATTTATTATCTTTGTTAAGGTCTCATCATCATACACCCTTAAACATGCATTCTAAACACATAATAAAGGGCATATGTAAAATAATAATGATATGCGGATGGATACTTTACAATGATCCTAGATCAAATCTCTCCATTTCTCTCTCCTGCTAGCACAAGTATTACTTCTACCTGTTACACTACACTTCTAAAGAAACCTCATTTACATTGAGGGGAATAGGTGAGAAGAGAATACAAAGAAATGAGAGCTAATAAGGCTGGACATGCAGGTCCAATTAATAAATCGAATTTATTACAAAAATTTCTAAAATTGTCCCACCCATCTAATATCCATCCGATATACATTATTCATGCATCGCAACCATGTATTCACACAAGCATGTTATAAATCAATCTAATCCAATTAATTAATCTGATAATTAGTGATCATCCAATGTTCAAACAATGATTTGATTTTGCTCGAGTCAAACTCGTTTTTGCGAATAAGTACTCAAAGTACGAATTCTCGAATTAAATTAAATTACATAATTAAATCCAATTTAATACGCATTTAATTCTTATTCTTTATTTAATTCCAAATTAAATATTACACTTTTATAAAATAAACCTTTACGATTTAAATTTCGAATTTAATCATTACGGGTCTCAAATCCCGATTATATCCATTATTAGTTTAATTAAAGTCCAATGGGCCTTTAATTAATTTCTTCAAGGAGTGGACTTTTGGTCAACTCGGGTCAAACCAAATAACGAAAATCCAATCCGGGAGTTACCCCCCATAAGCCCAAAATCAATTTTGGCCCATTAGGCTCAATTAAACTTTAAAGGTTCATTAGTCGCATTTGGGCCTTTTGGATGCGGTTTTGAGCCTAATTGGATCCAACCAATTTCGCCTAAACCCAACTTTGTACAACAAAGCCCAACAAGCTCAATAACAACTTTAAAAGCCCAAATCCATTTAAGGCCCAATTTAATGAAATTACAAAATCCAATTTTTCAATTCAATTAAATAAAGTGTATAGCATTATCAATTACCCAAATCAATATTTCCAAAACACCAAATTTGTCCAATTAATCATGCTTATCATCAATGAATCATGTCCAACATAATTTGATCAAAATCAAACCCAATTAACATGCCAAAGTCTCGGCCAAAGGGGAAAAATATGCCCAAATCAAATTCAATCCAATTGAACCAAATTAAACATAAATTCAACATCCCCAAATGATTTCCAACACATCCAATGTTAAAAAAATCAAAAAACCAAGACATTAGGGAGCTAACCATTTTCGGCCACAATAAGCAAATTGGGGAAAATCAATCCAATTAATTTTTCAACAAATTGATTACATATAACTCTAAGTTATCCATATACAAGCATATTTAAATAAACAATTTGTCAAAAACATGCTTAAATCAAAAAGTCCCAAATTTAGTTAAGAACCCTAATTTTTGTTTCATGCTCAAATGGCTCTGATACCATTGTTGGGTTTGAATCAAGTCCCAAGGATCATAAATCAAACATAAAACGAGTTGAATACACATCAAATGAGGTGCGAAATAACTCACATTGATCGGTTGAGATGCAACGAAGATGAAGTGCGAACAGCCCTCTCCATGCTCGGCAGTGGCAGTGGGTCTCACGGCAGTCCACCATTTGGCTCCTCCAAGATACGGCCATTGATGTCCTTGAAGCTCCAAGCTTGTGTCAAACTTCCATGCTCACGAACTCACTCCCTATCACCTTAGGATGCCTCCTAGAGTGTGCTAGCACATAGATCTTGCAACAAGATCATTTGCTTCTCCATTTTTTCGGTCAAAACCAGAAAAACAAAGGAAGAAACGGTCCAAGACCGAGAGAGAAGAAGAGAAGATTTTGGCTCCAAAAAGCCCTAATACCGTAAAAGAGAGAGAGAGTTAATGAAAAAGAAAAATGTAAAAGCTTTATATAATTTCCAAAATATAATAAATCATTTACCTTTTTCAATTTCAAAAAGCAAACATTAAATGCTTTCTTTCAATCACATCAACTCACATCAATCCTTCAAATGTCACATCACTCAAAGTGACATGTGATCTGACGATTGATGTGACTAATGATTTGACGCTTGATTTGACTTGCGTGCCGCACTCGAATTCGAAATTCCAATGCGCTCGCAAACAATCACGGGCTCGGGTTCGCTAATTCCAAATTAACGAATTTTCCGTTACGTCGTAATTAAACAATTACGCCTAGAGAAATCACTATTCACGTCTCTAGCGAATTAATTCTAAATTAATTCGTTTGCCCGAATTAAAATCTAATTTTAATTCCTCATCGAAATCCAATTTCGTATAATATATCAAATACATTATTTTATCGTTTAATTCCAAATTAATCATTCTCTCTCTTAATCGATATTTTATCTCAGATAAAATATCTCCGCAATTATTCCCAGATTAATTTTCTCTCTCATTAAATTAATCTCAGATTAATTAAAGTGCGAGTCATACATCATTGGTAAATCTTCGGGGAGCGACCCATGAGATCTCCGGATATTTTGGCGGTAAATCGGGTCGTCGGACTATCCGAACATGTCAGTACCTCGTACTACGTTTACACTGATTCACAAGACAAGGTTGGCTTCTAGCAAAGCGCCATGCCTACCTAATTCTCTAGAAACATGCTTACAGGAATAAGCGATCTATATCAGGCGTAGTATACATGGTATTGCGTATTTCGATCCAGAATCGGATGATCACGTGCTAGGCTTGGGGCTGGAATTGTGTCTGCCCTGTACGAAGCACATGTCGGATGTCTAGTAACTAGTCTCTATATCGGATAACTATGATCTAGTCATATTATCCCGATGACTGCAGTACTTAAGAGAACCAGTACCGTATCCTACGTGACCATCATCTCCATAGGACTGGAGTGACACTTCCGTCTTGACATCACACCCAACACACTACGATTCTCAATATACCCAGCATTGGCGTACACAGAACCGGTTAAAGCCCTGGACGACCTCAACCAAAGCATATTGATTGTCGTATGTATTAGCGGTGCAAGTCTCAGGTTAAGACCAAATACACCTTCCCTGATTTCGGATTTCCATAGACACATAGTCATACTACCAATGGAATTCTGAGGGGGTCTGATCCAGAGCGAAGCTGTTTCCCATAACATCGGTAAAACACAACCTCCTATTACACTTGCATAAGTATCCTATACCCAAATATGTGAGAACTATGTTGTTGTGTCCTCACAACGCGCATAAGTGTAATACTAGTCTTTTACGTATTTATTGATGTCCAATCTCGATAATACTCTGACTATGGATATTAATGATTTATCTTTCATGGACTGATACTGTCTCATATCATTCTCAGTCCAGGAAACATCATATGGACCTCCTATCATTTATACATCTAGGTGATCTAATGACAAATGATAAGAGTGCAATCTCTTTTGTCACATAGTTAATTTGTACAACAACACCGTGATATGTACAAATAGTGACGCTATGGGTCATAATTGTCCAACAGATCATCCATGGCCGAATTTCTTGGAGCTCAAAACAGCCCACTGCCGAGCATCACAAGAAGCAAAAACCGTGAGTTCAAAGACCTAAAAGTTTTGTGTTCATCGCACCGCAAGCCGATCAATGTAAGTATGTTTCTGCCATTCTTCATAGAGTATTCACACATGATTTCATTGCTTGATTTGATCATTGGGACCTAATAGAAACCCAACACAACAATTAACAAAAACTCACATATGTGTTATCGGAGTTGCAATACACCTAAGGTAAGACTTGAAGGCCATTAAATTTTAATTTTTCATCTAGTATTTTGACACAGTATCTCCGAATCAGACATCTTATAAGTTCGGAAAAACATACATCCGTCATAAATTAATTCCGGCTATATATAAAGCTACAACAAGTTGTATGATTTCCTGTGATATATCGGATGGAAACCCATATATATATTTCGTAGCCAAATCCGAATGGACGGTAGTTCAGTTTGTACTTAGGACACAACACCATGTACCAAGGAAAAAAATGGCCACTTTAATTCCTTTTATTTACATATGTTTGTTTTTATATTGTTGTCTTCATATTACTTGGCAAGATTTCTTCCTGTTTATGTATTATTCACTTTATTAGGTTGTTTCTCCATCCGTTCTTTACTTCTTATTACTATAGCACGTGTTTAATGAGTTTGGATTACCATGGGCATCTGGACAGAATTCCAGTGAGTTTGGTCGGACATACATATTGAACTATATATTAAACCGGTGATGCTTACGTCCTGCATCATTAATAAATTTTATATCGAATTGTCTGCTTTCAATTACAATTTTTATTTTAATGTTAGCATTCATATATGCTTGAAACTGTTTTGTGTGATGTTTGCATTATAGTTCTGGTGATACTTCTCTTCGAACCATGATATTATACTAGCATCAGTAAGGGGATATTCCGAACCCAAATGAGTTAAAATCAACCTTGCGATATGGTGTAGTGCGGTATTAAATCATTTCCAGTGTCTTATATTAGGTGGCGACTCCTTTATTCTCAAACTAGTTCCTCGTTAGCTAATTCATACTCTCTATTAGCTACGAGCTCAATAGTGTCGGGGTCGCTGATGTTATAGGCATAATGGTAAACCCTGCTTCACTCCTACACATGTATTGAAATCTAAAACATAGCCTGTAAACATAACTGAAATTATAATTGCACAAATGATTTTACACTGAGGACTTGATTCTAACCTAATGTATTGTTTAAAATGTAAAACTTGACCAAGCCACCCAAACTCGTGGTTAGAACCAACCCAAACCCTTGGTGGCTTATATATTATTTAAACCCTATATGAATCTTGAAATAATGACATGAATGTAACCTAAGTGGCATATTTGTGCTATAACTAAAAACATACGAAAGTCGTAACATGAATGATATGTTTATATTGTAAACTATAAATGAAATCTAGAAACTACATATGTGAACTTTAGACACGTATAACATTAACTAAAACATAAAGCATATTCTTGAATTATAAGACATAAAACATACACGTAGATCATAAGCATCATGCATTTGAACCATAGTTATGAAATATGTATGTATAACATATACTTAAGTACCATACTTAAGCAAATATATAAGTTATTATCATAAATCTTAACTTAAACATAAACATAAACCACTTATAGAGCTTAACTGAAGTTTAACCCGAAACTATAAGCTTAATTTCATAACATAGTTATAAAGCGATATCATGAGTTCCATTTCCACCACACATAACCTAATTAGACATGACTTCATTTGTTCACAAAGCAGAATTTTATTTATCTAAGCATTATGCCTATGTAATGTTCACCATTAATTCTTCTGTATAACACACACACCATCAATTTATCATGTTGATGGAACTTATACTTAATGCGTACACTTGAGCATATATGTAAAACATGATTATGAGAAAGGATTAACATATAAACATCACTCATAACTTTATTTCACACTATGAGGAGGAGGAGGACTACTAGGACGTAACTACATCTGCTACTGCATAAACTGAAGATCTAGTCGGAACTAATCCTAGATCAACTGTTGTTGCTCTCGAATCTTCTCCTACTACTCCTGCATCTGCTCCTCATGTTTTTACTGCAGCACCTGCTCTTGTATCTCAGTGCACTGTTGTCTCAATATAGTGATTTGCTCATACATTACCGCTTGGGAAACTGAGACAGTAGAAGATGAGGAACTACCCTTAAGTACATACTGGGAGCCCAGACCATAGACATGCTCCCATCCCCTCTGGAAATCTCAATAAATAGTCAGTCCTTATCTATCGGCTCCCTAGTCTATAACAGCTAGTCCTGGCAGTTGTATAGCAACCCATGAGAAATGTAATTCATCATAGACCGTAATATAAATTTTTTTTATTTTATATAAGTAAAAAAAACATACAACTTAACATAAACATATATAAAACCTTACGTAATTATCCTAAGATCGTTGATCGACAAACTTGTGTCTGTTGTGATTTTTCGTGTGTGTATGTATGAAGAGCTTAAATGCACTAGGTTGACGACCTAGTTATTTCTCCTATCCATTTGCAAATAATGTAATAGTAATAAAATTTAAAAAATTAATCATCAATTAATGTGATCTGGTGCCTTCTGTATGTCTGACACTTTTTATTCCCTTTGACAGCGGAACCTCGTCGGTTACGGAAGGCCCGCTTCTGAACGTTTGAAAAATTGAGAAATTCCCAGTATTGCTTCAAATTATTCATAGTAGATTGTCTATAAAACATTGATGTTTCTGTAGGCACTGCATTTTTGCATATAAGTCCCGATGATGAGTCTCGTACGGAGGCACTCCTCTTCAAGTTTTAGAAGTCGCGGGAAACGGACGTCGGAAGGGAAAAGTCAGAATTTGTCATCTTGTTGGACTAAATTCGTTTGCTTAGCTGTGGGTTCGCTCGTTAGGCCTCTGTTTTAAAACTTATCCTTGGCCCAAAAACCCCCGCAAGTCAAACACCAAGCCCACACAAATCATCAGTTTTGGGAATGAGCCCTTAGGGTTGAGGCCCGCGCTACCAGTAGTTTTGGAGAATGAATCCCAGGGGGCGAAGCCCACATTATTAGCGGTTGAAGAATTCCAGTGAAGTGAAAAAAAAACGGGAGAGAGAGAGAAAGAGAAGTCCATGATGGCTAAGTATATGTCCAGTAATGACATTGTTTGCTGTGAAGTGAAAACTTAGAAACGATAAGTGTGAGACGTGCTCTCATCCGGTAGTCTGAGTAGTTGATCTCAGCTAGACTCGCGAGCACTTGATTACGGGATCTTAGTAGTAGAAGCATGAGTAGTCAGCGAGATGACTAGTTGAAGAGATAGCAGATTAGTGAATGACCATTTGCCTATATGTCCATCCTGGTTTACTTATGCTACGATATGTGATATGGTTGGAAACAAAGAAAAATGTCTCTGAAAAGAAAAGGAAAAAATAGACCACCTATAACCGATAAGCGTGAAGCTACCCATGGGCGAGTATTAAGACCCCTATGAGGAGAAATACTACCTTAAAGGGTAGGTGTGTCGGAAATATAGAAAGAAAGAAAAGAGAAAAAAAGAAGAAAAATAAAGTTCAAAATGAAAAGAAAGAAAAGAAGAGACGAAAGAAAAAAAAAACCATATCACGTTGAGTACGAGGAAGAAATCACAGAGTATGATCAAGACATCTCGGTTGGGTAGACCCGCTAATCCAATTCTCCGAGACAAAATCATCGAGTTGGTTTACTTAAGGATCAAGCTGTGAAAGAACCTCGGCACACACACACTCGGAGTCTAGTTCAGATCACTCATTCAGATGATCAGATTTGAGTGTATTAAGTATTTTGAAGGTTCTCTGGTTTCGACGTGAAGTATTCTTTGAGGACGAAAATATGTTTAGCTATCAGGATTATCTCGTGAGAAATAGTACTTATTAGAGCAGCAAAGAACATAAAAATGAACCGAGACTGTGGGCGACTAGTCTACCCTTTCTCATACAGCACGGTTCAGGAATAAAGCATCACATCAGTATCAGTTTGGGGATGAGTCCCAGGGTCGAGGCCCGCATTAGTATCCGATTGGGGATGAGTCCCAAGGTTGAAGCCCGCATCAGTATCAATTTTAGGATAGTCCCAAGGTCGTGGCCCACATCATCATCAGTTTTGGGATGCGTCCCAGGGTCGAGGCCCCCATTTTCAGCAGTTCCGGGATGCGTCCCAGGGTCGAGGCCCACTGCGTCATCAGTTGTAGTTCTAGATGCGTCCTAGGGTCGAGGCCCCCTACATCATCAGCTTTGGGATGCATCCCAGGGTCGAGGCCCACATTGTCAGCAGTATTGGGATGCATCCCAAGGTCGAGGCCCTCGTTGTCAGTAGTTCCGGGATGCGTCCCAGGGTCGAGGCCCACTGTGTCATCAGTTGAAGTTCCGGGATGCGTCCTAGGGTCGAGGCCCACATTTTTAGTGGTATTGGGATGCGTCCCAGGTTCGAGGCCCACTGCATCATCAACTAAGTTCGAAGCAGCATGCAAGTTAGGTGGCAGCTGTCGAGCCAGGTAAGTAAAAATGCATTGAATAACTTTGATAGGATTGTCATTGTCACACATTGCACAAATCCCATCAAAGTGGGGGCGACTGTAGGCACTGTATTTTTGCATATAAGTCTTGATGATGAGTCTCGTACGGAGGCACTCCTCTTCAAGTTTTAGAAGTCACGGGAAACGGACGTCGGAAGGGAAAAGTCAGAAATTGATATCTTGTTGGACTAAATTCGTTTGCTTAGCTGTGGGTTCGCTCGTTAGGCCTCTATTTTAAACTTATCCTTGGCCCAAAACTTCCGCAAGTCACACACCAAGCCCACACATCACCAAGGCCACCAAGAGCCTAATACACGCCCAAGAAGACCAATTTTGCGCCAATCTCCTTCCAAAATAACAAAACCACACATTAAACACATGTTGAAATTAAACCAAATCACCTTCCAAATTAAAAGATTCAAATAAATTCCATAAACTATATTCCTAATTAAATTAAATCCATTTCCTAAACTAAATAAAATAAAATCAATCAAATCAATTTACCTTCCTAAAATGAAGAGATCATTTCCTTATGATACACAAATTAAATATCCCCATAATTACACAATATTCTTTCCCTATTCGCATAAGGTAAACCCCAACCCTTGCCTATAAAAAGAAGCCAAAACCAACACATTGAAGGCTAGCTCATTCTCTCGTCCTCTAATAAACAAGAAATAAACCATAATGTTCTAAGAACCTCACGGCCTCTCCCCACTCCCTCTCTCTCATTCACTGCAACAGCCATTCACGCACAAATCAAAACACCTTCAACTCACTCACACATTGACATTCACTCACGCCTAAAGACCCCTCACATAGCCCCTGACCTTCACGCAAACCCCCTAAACACAACCTCTGACTTTGACACAAATCCCCCTCAACACAGCCCATGACTTTCACACAAATCCCCCTCAACACAGCCCCTGACCTTCACGCAAATCCCCCTCAACATAGCCCATGACCTGCACGCAAATACCCCTCAACACAGCCCATGACTTTCATGCCTAAAGACCCCTCACACAGCCCCGGACCTCCATGAAAATCCCCTTCAACACAGTCCCTAACTTTCACGCAAAAATCCCCCCTCAACAGCCTCAAACTGCACCTTGAATTCACGCCAATTACCACACAAAATCAGCCTCAAATTGGACCTTACATTCACACACCAATTACCATACAAAATCAGCCCAGAAACTGCCTCCCAACCACGTCCAAACTGCCTCCAAATCCACGACCAAACTGCCTTCAAATTCTTGCCCAGAACAGCCCCTGAAACCACTAAAAAAGCTTCACTAAAAAACAACCCCTTTTCACACGAAAATAGTCCCTGAAAACTGGCACTTTTAAAACCGCAAACTAGTCCAGAAAAACTGCACATCCACCGCATAAAACATAGGAAAACAGCAGCCTAAACAGCGAGGCAACGAAGGAAAACAACGAACCAGTAAATCGGAAAAGTTGCGGAGCATCAACCCTTCCAAAAATCGTGTAACGCACTTCCAAGAGACGCCTTAAGAGGTTAGACCTGAGGGCACCCTTTTCATTTATTCCCGCACTTTCTTTTCATTAGTTATTGTTATTACTTCGCATGCGTATGATAGATTCATGTATGTTGTGGCCATGGGATGAATGAAATATGCTCAATCTCTTGTGGTATATCAGATGGAAACCCGGACGTAAATTCAGTAGCCGATTCTGAATGGATGGTAGTATGGTCTGCACTCGGGATACAATGCCACGTACCACTTGAGAGACGCATATATTTTGTTTCATCGAAAATTTATGTTTATTCGTTGTTTATTAGAAATAGTATGTTACTTTTTATGCATGATTAGGTTGTTTAGTATGTTATTTTTATGCATGATTTAGTTGATTATTTCCAAGCATGATTTAGTTATTTCTTTCGCATTAGGAACTTATATATCTCTTCTACGTTTATGCTTAGATTATTATTTATTTACATTTCCATGCTTAGCGATTTAATGTATGCATGAGATTGTGTGCTTGCCGTTATTCCGACTTACTTTTATGCATGCAAACTTAGATACAGGTAGTATGCAAACTTAGATATAGGTAGTATGCAAACTTAGATGTAGGTTGTTGTTGCGTAGACTCAGTTATAATATTACATAAATCTGTTCATTACAAGTGGCATAAGTAAGGGACCATTCTGAACCCAATGGTTTGAGGTCTTCCCTTGCGAGGGGTGAGTGCGGCCTTAAATCATTTTCCCAGTTCACACTGGGTGGCAACTCCATGTTATTTCTCTGGTTTAGTTCCTCCGTGGGCTACTCCGTAGTCCTAACTAGGCCGCGAGCCGAGAACAGCGTCGCCAAGTTCTGTGTCCTACAGTTTCCCTTTCTGCTTAATCTCCTTTAGCATATCTTTGTACCGAACAACCGCCTTCTTCTTCCATGTAGTATGTATCAAGGCAATAATTTTCTCCTCCCACCAAAAGTATTTCTGCAAAATAATTGAAATAACTTATACATATTATATTTTAACTAAAAAACTTTATATTAAGTAATTAATTAAAATTTCTAAATATCTTAAACTCTACAAATATAATTTCTTAGTCTCTAAGGGAACCTTTTTCCAACCGGTTCCCTCTAGAACCATTCGCTCCTAAAAAATCTTACGCATCTTGCCACTGAAAATGAAAAAAAAAATGTATAAATAATAATAATAATAATAATAATAATAATATGTTCATAGTGAATGAAACTTACTATGCTCACGTGGACTGAGCTGATGACGCTGCTCTGACCCAATATATAATGTCGCTGATATTACAGTGATGGCATCACTTGCGACATCCATCTTAGTATGGTGCTGCGATGTTATCAGATCATGTGCAATGTGAGTCTGATCGAGACTTGATACCTAAGTCTGAGGCTGTTCCGAGCTGGGACCGGCTCCCAATAACCTACCAGATATAATCTACCCCCACAGAGAAGACCTCTGCTGATACCACTAGCCATATCTGTAAGAATATAAATTGAACAAGAATGCATAAATTAATTTTAATCAAACTAACTATCTAGTAACATTAATGTGATTATAATAGTTTATCAACACAACATCAACACAATCATAATGCACATTTCAATTTAGTCGTTCATTAAACATATAAGAACTAAGTTTAATTTAGGTAACCCTCAAACAAATATCCCCACTTTTTCTATTTTACCGATTCCATACGGCATAGATGGTATTTCTTCTCCTATTTTTTTATTTGGAGCCTCAAAACTTCCAACTGAGGAAAAATGAGATTGAGATGATTTTGAAGTCGACATTTCATAGATTACCTTAAAATACAGTAATACATTTTCAATTGCATTTACTCATTTTAACATATATATACATAACATAACTATTTAATCTACTAAAATTTTGATAGAGTATCCTCTATAACTATGATCATCAAAAATATTATTTAAATCAAACAAGCACTTCAAAAAATACATATATATCTATTGCATAACATGTGCCTCGCCAAACTCCGTTTTAGGCCAAACAACCAATCAAAACAAAAACACACAAAAATATAAACAACAGAACCCAGTCATAGGTGGAAGCACAAATGTGAATATGAACCAATTCATCTTGTTTGATTTTTTAGAAGGGATTATAATATAAAATCTTTCACAGTCCCATTTGATTTCACAATCCTATTTGATTTTACAGTCCGTTGTATAATTTCCCAAGCTTCATCTAGCTGTCAAAATTACTTATAAACAAAAGGCTTGTCACAGTGCCTTAATTTTTGGACGCACTATGACAGTGCCTTATTTGAGGCACTGTCTGTTGGGTTCCTAGAACATGCCTAGGATATTCTAATTCATGATATTGTGTGAATACTCAACGACGTTTGCGGAAAAATCACTTATATTGATCGGTTTATGGATGTATGAATTTCAAGAATTTGCCTTTGAGAAGTGCTCCAAGCCTTCCTTTGAATTCTAAACTCTAGGGTAAGTGTCCCTATCACCTTTGTAGACTCCTTTGTTGTGCTAGCAATCAAGATTTTTGAAGAAAAAATCAATAACCATAAACCCTAGGTTCACGCCAATTTGAGAGAAACAGGGGGAAGAGTTTCGACAATTAATGAGAGAGTGTGTAACTTGTTTTGATTTTCCAAAATCAATTATCAAATACCAAAAATCCAAAGTTGGTAAATGTCTGACACAAATCAAATAAAATAAATATTGTGTAATTTACAAGCTAACACCAACTACCAACTTCTATCAACCAAAAGCTAAATAAAGTTGGCTAGTGATGTGACTAGGTGGGCCCCACTTTAAATTCCAAAATTCGAGTGGGCCCGCAAAACACATTTCGGGCACGGGTTCCTTAATTCCAAATTAACAAATTTTCCATTGCGACTTAATTAAATCTAATTTAATTAAATAATTATGCCTAGCAAAATTATTATTAAAGTCGCTTACAAATTAATTCTAAATTAAATCGTTCGCCCGAATTAAAATCTGATTTTAATTAAATTACCAAATCCAATTTAAGGTCCAATATAATCAAATTACCAAATTCCAAATTCATAATTTAATTACTTAAAGTGTATAACACAATTAATTAACCAATTCAATATTTCCAAAACAGCAATTAGCCCAATTAATCATGTTCATTTTCATCATCACATGTCCAACACATTTTGATTAAAATCAAACCCATTATCACATGCTCAAAGTCTCGGCTAAATGGTGATTTTATGTCCGATTCGGTTTCAATCCAATTAAATCCTTAATAGACATTAAATCAACATTTCCAATCGTTTCCAACTCATCCAATGATCAACGAAACAAAAAATCACCAAGACACTTAGGGCTATAACTCTCAGCTTTTAGGGTTTATTATGCCAAATTACAAATCCAATCCAATTGAATCAAATTCAACATTAAATAAACATTCCATAATGATTTCCAACACATCTAATGAATCAAAAAATCAAAATTCCAAGACATTTAGGATCATCAACCATTCGGCCAACACATCCAATTTTGGGGAAAATTGTTCCAAATCAATTTTCTTGAAATTGATCAAATCAAACTTCAATTAAACATGTATTAAGCATACTTAAACATCCAATTCATCCAAATCATGCTCAAATACATTTTACCCAATTTTAAGCCCTAAATCAATTTCATGCTCAAACATTGCTCTGATACCATTATTGGTTTCTATTAAGGTCCCAAGATCATAAACAAGCATGAAATATGTGCGAATACAAATCAACAAAGTTGCGGAAAACTCATATCGATCGGTTGAGCGACGCGCGACGAACAAAATTGAAAACTACTATCTGTGAACTGCGGCAGTGGACTGCTCCAAGCTCACTGTTTTGGTGTCAATGGTGGTCCTTCGTCAAGCTCCAAACTTTGTCGAATGGTTTCCGGCTCGTGGGTGGACTTCCCTATCACCTTCGCATGTCTAGTAAGTGTGCTAGCACTTGTGATTTTGCCACAAAATCCCACTCTTGCTTCCCTTCACTGCTTAGTTTTCAGCAAAACCAGAAGAAGAAAATGGCAGTGAGCTGCCGAGAGAGATAGAAGAAATCAAAGAGAGAGAGAGGTAATTGTTACATAAAAAAAATTGGTAAATGATTTTCCATAAATCATATACATAATTTTTCCCTCCAAAAGTCAAAGCCAATAAAGGCTCCAACCACTCCCATCACTCAATCACATCACTCAAACAAGTGTCACATCACTCAAAGTGACATGAGATTTGACGCTTGATTTGACTTGCGTGCCGCACTTCAAATTCGAAATGCGAATGCGCTCGCACATAATCCCGGGCTCGGGTTTGCTAATTCCAAATTAACAAATTTTTTGTTGCGTCGTAATTAAATGATTACGCCTAGCGAAATCACTATTCACGTCGCTAACGAATTAATTCTAAATTAATTCGTTCGCCCGAATTAAAATCTAATTTTAATTTCGCAACGAAATCCAATTTCGTTTAATATATCAAATATATTAATTAATCGATTAATTCCAAATTAACTGTTATCTCTCTTTTAATAATATTTTAACCCAGATAAAATATCTCCGCAATTAATCCCAGATTAATTTTTCTCTCTCTTCTTATTAATCCCAGATTAATTTAGAGTGCGAGTCATACGTCATCGGTGAATCTTTGGGAAGCGACCCATGAGATCCCCGGATATGTTGGCAGAAAATTCGGTCGTCGGACTATCCGAACACGTAAGTACCTCATACTACGTTTATACGGATTTACAAGACAAGGTTGGCCTCTAGCAAGCGCCATGCCTACCCAATTCTCGATAAATATCCTTACAGGAAAAAAGGATCTATATCAGGCGTAGTAAACGTGGTATTGCGTATTTCTGTCCAGTATCGGATGATCACGTGCTAGGCCTGAGGCTGGAATTGTGTCTGCCCCGTACGAAGCAAATATCGGATGACTGCTAACTAGTCTCTATAATCGGATAAACCTGACCTTATCATTTTATCCCGATGACTGCAGTACTAAAGAGTACTAGTACCGTATTGTTAGACAGTAATGACCCATAGCGTCACTATTTTGTAAATGATATTGTATTATTGTACAAAATAACTATGTAGTAATGAAATTGCCTTTTACCATTTTGTAATTTATTTACTTTGATATATATAATGGTAAAAGTCCCTATGATTAGTTCCGGATTGTGATGATATGAGACAGTATCAATCCATAAAGGTTTAATCATTAAATATCCCTAGTCGTAGTATTATCGAGATTGGACATCGATAATGCTGAATAGACTAGTACTGCACTCGTGCATGTTGTGAGGGCACAACGGCATAGTTCTCATATATTTAAGTATAGGATACTTATGCAAGTGCGGTAGGAGGTTGTGTTTTACCGATGGTACGGAAAACAGCTTCGCTCTGGATAGACCCCGCGGAGTCCCATTGGTAGTATGTCTGCGTGTCTATGGGAGTCCGCTTCAGGGTAGGTGCATATGATCTTAACCTGAGATTTGCATCGCTAGTACTTACGACAATCGGTAAAATTTAGTTTTGGTGGTCCAGGGCTTTAACGGGTTCTGTGTACACCTCTTCTGGTTTATCGAGAATCGTAGTGTACTGGGTGTGATGTCAAGATGGAAGTATCACTTCAGACATATGGAGATGATGATCGCGAGGGATACAGAACTAGTACTCTATAATGGTTGCAACCATCGGGATATAATGACTAGGTCAGGATTATCCGATTCAAAGAGACTGGTTGCTTGATGTCCGATATGTGTATCGTACGGGGCAGACACATCTCCAGCCCCAGGCCTTACATGTGATCATCAGATACTGGTTCCATATACACTATACTACGGTATGCTACGCCTGTTATAGATCTTATATTCCAATAAGAATATTTCTAGAGAATTGGGTAGACATGGCGTTTTGCTAGAGGCTAACCTTGTCTTGTAAATTGGGAAAAACGTAGTACTTGGTACGTACGTGTTCGGATAGTTCGACAACCGGATTTACTGCCAACATATCTAGGGATCTCTTGGGTAGCTTCCCGAAGATTCACCAATGACGTATGATTCAAACTCGATTAATCTTGGATTAATTACGGAGAGACTTTATCTTGGATAAAATACTATATAAAGAGAGAGAGAGATTAATTTGGAATTAATCGTAAAATTATTATATTCGATATAATAATCGAAATTCGATTTCGACGCGAAATTAAAATTAGATTTTAATTCGGGCAAACGAGTTAATTTAGAATTAATTCGTTAGCGACGTAAATAATAATTTCGCTAGGCGCAATTATTTATTTAAATTCGATTTAATTAACGTCGTGACGTAAGTTCGGTATTTCGGAAATATCGGACCCGAACGCGTGAGTGTACGTGGGCCCACTTTCATTTGGAAATGTGTGGGGCCCACATGACACATGTCATTATATGCATTATTTAATTGTTGATGCATTGCATGGAGATATTGTACAATGCACTCAAGGGTATTGCATGGAAATTGAGTGTTTGACACTCTAAGCCTTTGCATGGTTTGTGTCATAAGTTTATTATTATTTAATAAATATTATGGCATAAATATAAATTGATTTTTGTAGCAAAAATCACTACTCTTTCTCTTCTCCTTTTGACCGAAACTGTCACAGTTTCACAGCTCTCCATTTTCAGGTTTTTGTTGCAAAAGCTTGAAGATTTTGTGATTGTTTGGAACATTAAATCACATTCAAGGCTAGCACCATCAAGGGATCATACAAAGGTGTTATGGGAAACTCATCTTAGAGCTTGGAAGGATCAAACATTGCTTGGAGCTTCTTTTTCTGCTTGGCCGAATCCTTCACTGCACAAAGGAGAAAGTTTTGTTTCATCAACGCATCCGTATTCCGATCTTTGTGAGTATGATTCCGCCATACTTCAATATTGTTCATTCTTTTATATATATTTTGCTTATGCTTTTGATCTTGGGACATGGATTAATTTTTCCAACAATGGTATCATTGAGCTTAAAGAGCATGCAAATATATTAGGATGTTATTTGGGGAAAATTGTTTGAAGCATGATTTGATGAGTTTGCTTGATTAAATAAATATGCTTAGATGTATGTTATTTAGATTATACATCATCAATTTCATGGAAAATAAATTGGATTAATTTTTCCAACCCAAATGAGGCTTGGCCGAATACATGCAAGCATGTGGACTAGATGATTTTTTAATTTTAAAGACATTAGATGACTTGAAATAATATGGAATGATGATTTGTAACTCGATTGGATTGAAAACGAAATCGGAACCATTTTAATCACCTTGGCCGAATGCTTGATGGAGTATTAGGGACTTGATTTTTTGATTAAATAATGTTGGACATATATTTAAGATAAAAATATGATTAATGGATTAATTTGATATTTTGGGAATATTGATTTAAAGGATTAATCATGAAAATACACTTTAATTAATTAAGTTATAAAATTTGGAATTTTAAAATTTGGTTAATTGGGATTAAATTGGAATTGGGCCTAAAACTATTATATTTGGACATAATGGGCTTGGTTGGGCCAAGTAGATTTGGACCATTTGGATTGGATCCAAAATGGGCCTAAATCACACCATTTAAGTCCAAATGTAATAAATGGGCTTTTATGTTTAATTGGGCCTTATGGGCTTGATATTGATTTTAAGGCAAATGAGGGTGATTCCTTATTGGGCTTGGAAATTGGGTTTGACCCACATTGACCAAGGCCAAGCCTAATAAAATCAATAGAAAGCCCATCGGACTTTAATTAAACGGACATTAGATGTTAGTTGGGCTTTGAGACCCAATAGTACTAGATTTGGAATCTAAGTTATAAAAGCACAATAAAAGTGTAAATATTTAATTTAGAATTAAATAATAGGATTAGTATTGAATACGACTTAAATTGGATTTAACGAGTAGTAGTTTCGATATAATTCGTGAATTCATACATAAGTATTTATTCTCAAAACGAGTTGGACTCGCGCAAATGCAAACAATTGTTTGAACATTGTATTGTCACCTAATTAAAGACTAATTAATTGGATTTGATTGTGTTGTATACATGCCTTGTTATAGGAAATGTAAATGAGGTTTCTCTTATTGTATTATGTAATTGGGTAGAAATAGAATAGTGCTAGCGAGGAGAGGAAATGGAGTGATTTGTTCTAGGAACAAGTTGTTTATATATTCATCCGCATATCACTATTACTTACTTTACGCACTTTATGATGTTTTAGAAGCATGCTTAAGGGTGTATGATGATGAGACCTAACAAAGATAAATTAATTGGTTGCCAATTATGCGAAAAATCCCTCAAACAATATTAAGCGATTTTCCTTCCGTTGAATGATTCTTTCTCAAGATCCGAAATTGGCATTGGTTTGTTGGCCAAAGTCAATAC
>SKCR01023901.1:0-61266 GCA_019454045.1 Zanthoxylum bungeanum | reverse complement strand
CTTGGTGAGTTCCCAAATAGTATTGTAAGCACATTTTCATTATTCAAACACTTGTGTGAAATCCATTGTGTGAGTGATGAGTACTCTCAATGGTGGATTTGTTGTAAAGGTTTGAGAGAAGCCTTGAAAGAAAGAACTCTCAGTGTTGATGAACCCTAAAAAGTACACATTTTTTAAAATAGTTTCATTAATCCCCTTAATTTAGCACATTTGTTAAATAATAATTAAATTTATGTTTTATATATTGCTATTGTGATTTTTTATTTCTTATGTATGTGAAATAATACTTTGGATTTTGGAGGCTAGAAACTGAAAAAAGTGTTCTAACAATGTATAATTTCGGGAATTCTAACCTTGCATAATTTTCGTATTTTAGCTCTAATTTTTTACTTCGATGTCAGATTGAGACGATTCCAATTCCAGATGAAAGAAGACTCAATTATCTACAACTTTTATATTTATAGGATTTTATAGTTTTAATGTTTTCAAGATCGAAATTGATGAAAAATTCAAAATATGTTATATGTAATTATTAAAAACATTAACAAAAACAAAAAACAAATTAAAAAAATAAGTTGCCTCCACCTTTCGAATTTGTCAAAGCATACAAATAATTTGCATGCAATGACAAATGAAATAAACAAAATACATGCATACAAAATGAATGAAAACAAAATATATGCAGAGAAATTAATTTGCAGAGATGCTCGACATCAGCACATCATTCTTCAGCAAATTTCCACAAGCCTCTATGAATTCTTGTGTGTATTTTTTTCTTTTGTAATTTATTTTTCTTTCATTAATAAAATTATGAGTGTTTTTATTTATATTTTGTTATACTAATTTGCACTCTGCTTGGAGTAAAATAGTGAAACTCTTATTATGAAAATATATGTGATTTTTATTTATATTATATTTTATAAATTGTGATAATTTTCCAAATAAAATTCATATTCTTTCATGTTTATTTAGGACTATTGACTAGCTGTAGACAGTCCCCGATTGACACATATAATACTTAAATTACATAAATGAGAGAGAGTGACTATTAAAAATATGGATTAATTATAGATAATATGGTATCGCTTATATGACTGATTTTATATATTTGGCATAATTGAGTATCTAATTGTACTTGTTATATACAAATATTATCACCGTCTTTATGACTGATTTTATATGTTTGGGCATATTTAGTACCTTGTCATGACTAGTTATCGACACGACGAATTACATGTGTTGGCATAATTAATATATGATAATTATGAAATAAATTGATTGAGCAATAATTATAATTTATATTTTATAAAAGGTAAAAATTATTTTATATTTTAAATATCAAGAATAGATCATCTAACCTCTAGTATTTTATTTTATTATTTTTATTTTATTAGTTGAATTATTATTTTATCCTATTAAATTTATTCCATGTGGATCGACCCCAGACTTACTGGATTATTTTATTTCTTCGACACTCTTAATACTTTAAAGTAAAAAACCACTTTGTGAGTGTGTCAGATGTATAAGTTATTGAACTTAATGGAAAACTTCAAGCGAGACTTGAAGTAGTAGACGTAGGCAAAGAATTGGCCGAACGACTATAAATCCGATATCAATTTCTATATTCTTATCTCTTTTATATTGCAATTTGATTTGAACTAATATTGTTAATCATATTTTTTGATAAAGCTATAGAGCTTAAAATTGTAAAAATTTATAATTCCACATTTATTTTTTAATTACCCAATTAACCTCCTTTTAGGTATAATCCCTATTGTTAATGTGTTTGTAGAAAATATCAAGCAGCATATATAGCTACTGAGGATTCATGTACATTATCATTAGAAGAAGAAAATATCGTGTAAAATCAGATCCATTAGAAAAACAGGGAGTAACAATATCACTAACTATTTGAGTTTGGACTCTTAGCTATACAATGTTTCATCTGTTTGATCCCCCTAGCTTTTCAAAGTCAATTGGTAGGCTAAACAAAAATTTGTTCAATTTTGAGCTTGAAATTTGAATTTGTAACCAGTATTTGCAACCCCTCGTGAGATCTTCAGAAATCTTTGGCCCTCTGCCTCAACTCCTTCAATTCCTCCTCAATTTCAGCATCTCGAAATGGAAACGCAGTGTTTGTGCTGCTAGCGGCAGCCCTTCCCGGTGGAAGCTCTCCTTTCTGTTCATAAAAAATCAAATACAGAAGTCCCAGATTGTCAAAGATGAAAGGTAGGAATCTAACAACTAGAGAGTTAGTTTTCCCGTTTCCCGGATTATCCATCCGCGGACTAAAAGGAGGGCAGAAATTTTTTTTTATGAAAAACACTAGAAGCTATATACCCGCAAAAGTTTGTTCTTGCCTTCAAAGTAAAGAAATTTATATACTGGTGAACCAGGAAAAACGGAGGAAAACACTACTGCCCCAAAAATTTAGAAATTACATGAATTGTTGTTATAGTGACTTCCGTCAGCACCCAGATAGTGCATATTGAGAGTAAAAACATATGAAACCGTCCTAAAACTTTTAGGAGCACTGTAAAGTGGATGTATAAGACATACCTTTGCGCTGCCAGATAATTCGTTTTTAAGGTTTGCAAGATCATCGTCGACAGACGAGCTCTCAAGGAGTGCAAACTGCAACAAATGTAAAAGGTATGGTTTAAAGAAAATGACAAATCAAGAATGAGTCAATTTTAAGGTAATAGTCCCTCGCATGCAAAATTGCAAATATATACCCAACATTCCACAAAGTGAGAGAATAAATGACAATGTAATCAGTAACAGAAATCAGTAAACTTCTATGAGCAAAGTCGTCATAAGTTTTGAACAAAAGGAAGAAAGTCATCATAAGTTTTAAACAAAAGGAAGAAACTTAAAAATGAAGATTGAAAAGGAAAAAGAAAAAATTGCTACCTTTCCTTCAAGATCATCGGTAGTCAACTGGTTAAGAGCATCTGCTTGGGACTCCATTGTCATCACTATCAAGATAACAGATGAAAAACAAATGGTATAAGAATTTGTCCAAAACATCCAGCTTGAATCATCATGAAGACATTTAGCAGGGAGAAGAAGTAAAGGCCAGAAGGAAATTCCATGCAACCAAAAAGCATATTTCGAAGGTTAGAATAGCCATGTCAGGCATTCTACAGGACAATTATATTAATAGAATCTATCAATTAAATACTACTATTCTTATGGTATACAATGATGAATGACTAAAAATAAAAATAAAAACTTCTTCACCCGTGACATAAGTGGCAACACTGGAGAATACAAACTGAAACTGAAAGGCTGCAATATTCAGTAAAAATCAGGGAAACCCTAGCTCCATAATTTGCTCAAACAAAGGCTAACTACTGCAGGATGTTACTCAGAATAAGGATGACATGAACAACGAAAAGAGAGCAAAGAGAGGTCAAGAAAGCTAGGCGCCTATCCTTGGGTAAACAGAATATATAATCGACAAGGATTTTATGACAATAGAGGCAATATGAAGAATGGGGTTAAAAGTATCAGCATCCCTTGTAGTTTAGATGAATATGCAGGGACCCAAGTGATTTGGAAGTCTTTAGAAATTAGAATCCTCCCCAGAATTTTAGGAGTTCATTTGCATATTCTCCTACCTGGTGGGGAGAGAGTGAAAATACAAGGTTTTTAGACAAATTTTGAAACCACGTGAGGGAACTTGAATTTCAATGAAAAAACACAGGAAAGATCTTACATTAACCCTAAGGTACATGCACATAATATACAGTTTTTTAATAGGTGAATTATATCATTTGGGAAAGCTGAAAAATCCTAATACAAGAGCAAAAAAAATGATATAGTGGGCCACAAATCAGTTGTACGACCATCTAAACATGCTTTTCTAGCTAGGCTGTCAAAGGCGGTAGGCGGGATAACTTGTTTTGGAAGTTCAACCAGCCCAAGCACCACTTTTGACCCGTCAAAGGGCAAGTTCACTAAACAAACATGCAGAATTTTATCTAATTTATAAAGTCATAACTTAAAATACATAAGCACTATCTATAGCGCCCAAGCGGCTGTTTGAACCCGACCAAGCAGCTGTTTGAAAAACCCGCCCAAGCATCGCCTAACAGCATAGTTTTCTGGTGCACTCAATTGTGGATAGCAGTGCATTCTTCAATTGTGGATAGCAGTACACTCCTCGATTATGGATAGCAGATTCATATGCTTTCTATAATTTGTGAATCGTAATCCTACCAACTCTAGTCATAAACTCATATGTGCTTGGTCTGAAAAATAGACATTGTTGAAACTCCTTTAAAAGGTTATAATATAAATAAAAATTTCCACTAGCTACCACGTTAATGTCCAGATGTGCCTCAAAATCACATTGAAACAACTGCATTTGCAGCCCATCCATTACAAATCCAAAAAAGCATAACGAAACACTTTATAAGATGCAGAAGATAATAAAGCTCACCATCAAGACAAGCCATGTATTAAATACAAAATGTTGCATTTCATTAGGTTTTATTGCAAACAAGGATGGATGAATAAATCTGAAATTATATTATATTATTCTTCACAAAAGATCAACTATCCCACCTTTCTCTTCCATTTTTTCAAAAGCTGAAAGAGCACTGCTTGTGTTGACATTCCCCAACATCTCGCTCACTTTGGTTGCAGTCCTAAGCAATGGAAAACATTACCAGCAACTTATAGGATGTAACACTAGAGAAAACATGAAATTAATAATAGAATTAGGTGGGGAAGACAAACTTAGCAGACTGAGCCCTTGCTTTCAGAGTATCTTTCTTTGACTTTGCCTCCTGTATCTTGCTCTCCAAAAGCTACAAAATATGGAATTTGTAGCAACTATAATGAATTCATTAATATGTACATAACTAAACTTTATCAATAAAGGTGAAAGTCAGTGTTAAACGAAAAAAATGTGCAAAGAGAGCTAGCATTATGACCAAGCCTAACAGTCAGTCCAAGACACCAGATGAATTCCTGAAAGTTTCAAGGATCTCTCCAATTTGGTGATTTGGTTTGTTTCTTGGAAAGCCAAAAAAGAAAATGACTCAATCATGAGCATAGCTTATGCAAATTAAATTAGAATATTTAAATAACTGATATTGGTGGTACGACAACACTAAGCTTTTCTCTCCATCGCTTCAAGCTTCTTGCTATTTTCAACTTTCACATTTAACAAATATCTAGGCATTTCAAACAACCAAAAAAAAAAATGCTTGCAAAGTATTTTTGTTTCTTATCCTATCAAAATACATCATTTGAGCTTAAGTTGCATGCCTTTTACAAATAAATAAATAAATGGCTCTTGCACATTTTGATTGCATAATATATTAAATGACCAAATCAATCAGAACAATGGTGAGGCAAGCAATTAGAGCTGAATCAACTTACTTGTGTATTAGAAACAAGGTTTTGGACAACATTCTTTTGTTGATCAAGTTGAGCTTTCAAAGTATTAGCATTATCCTGCAAAAATATTAAAAACAGAAAATTCTTATAATTTCACACAATCCATATATAATCCAAGAGATACCTAGCCCCACAAAATTTTACTGCTTCAATTGAACCCTCTCTCATGAACAAACCAACAACAAATAACGATTAGCTTAACTTAATATTTTGAATATTTTATGAGTAGATCAAGATATGGCAGAGCCATATCATGATACCTTCAGACGGTTAATCTTGCATATGTAGCTCCTATGTAGAGCAACAGATAGATCAACAAATGAAAAATGCAGTCTAAATTGATGAATTGTCTTTCTGTAAGTTTGCCAGACTGTAATTAAAAAAAAAAAAAAAAAAAAAAAAAAAACACTCAGTGGCATGCTTCATAAAGGAGGAAATACATTATACATGATTACATGCTTCGTTCTCTCGCTTCTGTATCATATTGATAAATGCTAAAATGAAGCATAAGTCTCTTTTTTCTTCAATTTTATGACAGTTCCCACTGATTTGTTTCCAAAAAATTAATGTCACAGGTCATATAAAGGTGTCATAATCATGAAATATTGTAATGAACCGATAATCAATAAGGTGATAGCATTTAGCACAAGTCATATAAATAAGACATAACCATGAGATACTGGAATGAATCGATAATCAGTAAGGTGATAGCATGAGGTCCCACATATTCAGTTACAAAGTGAAAATGAGAAGCTTGCACACATAAAGAAAAAACAAACAAATACTTTATTAGGAGGATGAGAGCTTACTGCATAAGATTTGCGTCTCTTGAGAGCCTCACGCGCAAGATCTTCATCCCCTTTTTGAAGAGCAAGCTGTGCCTTGCGATACCTAAATAAAACTCGAAGAAAAATAATATATATTATCTTGCACCATAGTTACAGGAATTAAATAATAATTCCATTTATATAAAAGAATATTACCAGTCTTCAGAAGATTGTTCTGCAGCTTTGTACTTATTTTCCAACCGTTTTTGGGATGCCAACACCTTCAGAAAAAAGAAAATGTTAACTCTTAGAACAAAGCAAAAGGGAAAGGGTAGACCGGAAGAGAGCAATTAACTTTCACATTCTATACAAACGGACAAAATAATGGTAAAATTTCCATCTCTAGTGAGGCATCACAATGCTGCCTGCTATTTTAATGTGCAGTAACAAATATAGTCAACTTTCAACATAAAGAATTCATCTTCTACTTCGTATTTGTCATAGCAAATAAGAAATAGTAAGAGAAAGTACCAAATTGATGAAATGAAATGTCATGATCAAGAAATTAAAACTAATGATAACAAGAGGAATCTCATTGAAATGCAAATCATGTGGCTTACTTGTGCCGTGGCTTGGCGCATCTTTATCAAGTCATCGTTCATTTCAAGTACTGCTTGCTCTAAAATTTTCTCTGGATCTTCAAAGGAGCTCAAGATTGCATTTCCATATGACTGCAGTTAGCAGTTAGGCAAAGTCACATTACTCGTGTAAGAAAACAAAAGTAGTAAAAAGTACTGTCAACTAAGTTATATTTAATATCAAGATATGTTCTATCTATGCCAATCAACAACTCTCAAAGCACCCACCTTTATAACTCTCGCAAACCTATCAAAAAGGTTCATTTGTGTATTAAGTGCTCCTCCACCTTGTCTATAACAACGGGATCGGCGGGAATGAGGTATCCTTAACCTTGTAACTTTCAGAGCTCTCACTATAACCAAAAGGAACATCATCAAAATATGGAAATGAGTATGAACAAGTAATCAAAACTTCTGGGAACAAGAAATCAAAACTTCTGGGGTATACCCACATACAATCATAATTTCATAAACTACAATATTCAACAAAATAACCAATTTCAAATACATTTCTGCTGTACTTTACATCAATAAATAAAGTTCCATTGTAATTAAAATGGACATGTGAGGACCCAAATGCAATAAACTAAGCAGAATACGGCTCAGCTCTTATCCTTATCTCCATATCTACTTTCACATGAATAAATAAAATTCTAGAGCAACACTTTTCTCTCTACTCCTTGTCAATTACTCTTGACATCACTATTCTTTTTATCATTTCACCAATTTATTATCACTTCTTAAAATCCAATCACTCAATATACAACAAAAGATTTGATATTTACTTATGTTATTTTCAGTTTCAATGGGAACCACAAAAAGTAAAGCTACATATTAACACTTAATTTGAAATTAAATATACTAATAACTAGCGCACCCAGCCACCGAATTTCACTTATAAACTGTTATGGTCCATTTGTATGAGCTCCCTCTCCTTATAAGCCGGTTTTGGAGGATAAGTTCTACCCATGAGTCTGTAACAAAAACCAACAGATACTACCAAAATTCCTTATGCTTAAAAAACAAAGGAAAGCAACAAAAAATGAATATTAAATTATGCTTTAATTTCATACCCAAAAAAAAATTGTAATTAATGGAGCTCATTACGGTACTACATTAACCGCCATAATTGAGTATTTTTGGAAATTTTCTTTCATTTTCTCAGAAACCAAACGAAGTTAGAACAAAACATACAAGAAAAAGGAAAAAAAAACCCACAAGATTAAGAATAAAAAATATCCAAAAAGGGTAATAAAAAAAAAAGTACCTCCGCCATTAAAAAACGACGTCGTGAGGGGTTTCTTGACCATTCTGAGACTGTTGCTAGAGCTTGAGGATGAAGAGGAAGCTGGTGTCATAGGCATGGTTAATCCCGTAATTATCTGTGACTTTGCCGCCATTTTTGTATGCCCAGAGCTCGATTGTTGCTTTGCCAATCAGCAGAATGATTGGTTTTCAAATTGCTTTTGGATAGAAGACGATAATTCAGAACACTCATTTTTGCTTGCGGCCGTTTTTTTAAGAAATAACTTCTAGATCCCTATAGTTTTACTTTACTTAACAAAAGAGTATAGTTTCTACATCGGTTTTAAATAGGTCCTTGACCAATGACCTTAGTGCTTTATTTTCTTTTGGGAAAATGACACGTAATTACCTTACATATTATCATAAAAATATTTTGATTCTTATAATTTTAGAAATATAAATTTTCAACTCTGTAGTTTTAGAAAGTACAAATATTAGTATCTACCGCTAAATAAATTATTTTTTTAACTATTTTTGACGGTGTTTAAGATATTTAAGTCTTTTAATTAATTGGATGAAAAATGATCTAAACTTAATGAAAAATATAGTATTTCAAACTTAATAAAAAATCAAACTTATATTTTAAAAATTATAAAAATTAAAATATCTTAAAATAATCTACGAGATTCATTTCTGTTAGAAACCTCGGTTTAGGGTTTCACTATTTGCATCATAAATTATGGTTTGAACATCATTTTGCTAAGAGAACTTATATAATTAAATTTAAAATTAAAATTTACTCTTTACACCTATTCAAATGGAAAAATAAGCCTCTATTAAGTATTCCTATTGTGTAATTTTGTTCTATTTACATACAATAAAAAAAAATTCCAACATTTTATAAGAACTAGTTTAACAATGATTTGTGTTATTGGATGATATTACCACCACCGGTTAAAATTGAAGTTTTTTATCCTCCGTTTGAATGAGCGTAAATGCTAATATTCTAACACTCCATTAAACAGATAAGTTAACGCTAACAAAAATAATCTCACAAAATGAGATTATTTTTTGACATTAGTTTACATTCAAACTTTTATTTTATATCTTATAAATTAGCTTATACTCTCTGATAATATTCTCTATTAAGCCCCCAAGAGGTGTGACTTGGTGGTGAATGGTTCAGAATCTCACATTGAGGTTCTGGGTTCGAATCCAGGGGGTGCAACTTCTTGTAAGAGCCTGAGGCAGCCGGGGGTTTTACCTGCGCCGCGGCCCAGAATGGGTGGTTTGGTGGCGGGGTTTCCAACGATTTAAAAAAAAATATATTCTCTATTAAACACATTCTTAATAATCTCACATGAAACCTCCGAGAGGTATTGCTTGTTGACAAATAGCTTAATATTTGATTGTCAGCTCATAGGTTCTAGTTCATGATATATTTTTTCGTAAGAGTTTAGAACAATCAGAGATTTTACCCATTTCTTTTAAGTTCGAATCGGGTGATTTGAGGATAAAATTTCCTATATTAAAAAAAAAAAAAAATGCTTTGACATGCAAATGTATATTATTAAATTTTAGTCGGGGAGTCCGTTAAATTTTAGCCGCTCCTAGAAGGAGCCACGTCAGCAACTACAAAACTAGAGTCTGGAAAGATTTCGTTATCCACTTAGAAGTTAGAAACGTTACAATACAAACTCAGCTCTCAGCAGACAAAAATGATGGCTGCTTCTCCTTCTTCTCTGCTTTTTCCTAATCCTCTTGGTAAGCTTTTTCGCTTTCTTCAATGAAATCTTCAATGCATCAGCATTTCTTCGCCTATCAATCACTAAACCCCCAAGTGTTTTTTATTTTATTTTATTTTAATAGCATTGTGAAGTTGAATTAACAACCCCATTTGATTCTGGATGCTTAAATTCATTATCTTGTTAGTATTTTTAAAACCCATTGTCAAGATTCTTATGTTAAGTGTGATGGAAATGGTAGGATTTAAGAAAATGGACTAAATTATATCATAAAGACGAGCTCCTTCACTTTCACTTATATGGACATTCTTTTGTTAAAAATCAGAAGGTTATGCAAAGGGATGGAATTTGTACAGAATGATTTATCCATGTTGATGGACTCTTGTATTAGTATTGAAAAAACTTCTTTCGATTATTGGAGCCTGAAAGACAAGAACGATAAAGGTTGATTGAATTAATATTCCTAATGTTTGACACACTTGAATCTTGATCTTCTTGCTTTTAATTAATCTATGTTGACGCATTGTATTTATCTTGTATCAGGTTCTGCATCTAGCCAAACTCTACACTTCCATTCTCAAGGCATTTCCTGTGACAAGATTCGGGGTCTTTTTGTGAGATGCTCAAATTTGAAACCTGGAGTTAGAGCTTCAAGGACTAGAGTTCGCGGAGATGACAAGAAGTTAATTAGTCGAAGAGATCTGATTGGATTGGTTTTGGGAGTTTCAAGCCTCTTTTTGGACTCATTTGATGCCAAGGCAGCAGGCTTACCTCCTGAGCAAAAACCAAGATTGTGTGATGATGCGTGCGAGAAAGAGCTTGAAAATGTATGGTGAGATTACTTTTTAGCCTTTATCTTCAAATTTTCCTTTCATGTTTCAGATTTAATTTCTCTAAAGTAAACTGGTTCATAGTTATCTTGTTGTGGCAGACTGCTAAATTCCTTGAATCTTAGGAACATGAACATTTTGTTTTAGCTGAACATGAACATTCTGGTTAAGCTGAACATGAATTGCATTCTGTCAAGAGCCCCCATCATGTACATTTTGGTTTATACTCGGTTTAGTTTCAGTTTTTACTGTATGCCGCTTTTACTTGATCTGTTCTTCGGTGTTCATTGATGGCTGCTCTCTACTTTGTTGCTCAAATGAACAGCCATTGTAATTGAATGTTAGTCTCACTTGAGATTCTTAAGGTTTATTGGAGACAAATTATGATCATAAAGGAATGGTTTCTCGCTGTCATGATCAGATAGTGGGTTGAATATTTTTATGTTATAGATGATGAATGATCAAGCATTGAGTAGAAAATGGCCTGTGACTTACGTTAATTATCCACTTTACAGATTGTTTCTTGGCACTAATTACTAGAGTAAAATTCTGTGTAATGAAGGTACCTATGGTGACTACAGAGTCTGGTTTGCAGTACAAGGATATCAAAGTTGGTCAAGGCCCTAGTCCTCCTGTTGGTTTTCAGGTAAGTCCATTACTCTGGTTTGTGAAAATTGGCCTCAGAGTTATATGATGTTGAAATTGTGATGATGATAGTACCTTTATATTTTTATAAATTCAATTAAAGGCTCTTGCCAATATCACGTGCATCTTCTCCAGTGTAATAATTTATATCGGCTTCTAACCACATGCAGACCTATGGGTAGGTAGTTCTTGTTTTCCTAGCTCCATCAGAATTTAACCTGTCTGTCGAGGATAGCATATGCACTTTTTGGGACTTGCTGCCCGAATGATCAAGTCCCATCTAGATGGGTGTTTTTTCATTGTTAGGACAATCAGGTCTGATGCGCCCCATCTAGATGGCTGTTTTAGTCTCAAGAAATAAAGAATTATGCTTGTGCAAACTTAACATTGACTTGTCCAACATTCTATATTTTGAAGAAGACCATTACGGTTCTCAAAATAGGATAATTGATCGCTGAAACTGGTTTAAAGTTGTGTAAACTAAATGTATCATGCACCTATATCACAGATTAGTAAATAGATAAAGGGAGAGAGAATAGGGAAATGGAAAACTAGACTGAAATAGGCTTGTTAAAAGTTGGCATTTAGTTTATCAAGCATATAAAAATTTGAGCCAGACCATTGCTCCTAAAATTAAGTCACGTAAATCTGCCGTCTGGACTCATGTATAAATAACGTAAAAGAAACAGAATTCAAACTTGTTTAGCTTATAAACATTGAATTAGTTCCTTTAATATGTTTTTCCATTTGAATATAAAATGAATATGGTTCTTTTTGTTTCTACCGAATGATGTGTGTAGTCTGTCATATATTGTATGGCTCGCCATTTATTGAGAATTTCTGCTGCTTCGTTTATTATTGACTACAGCTTCGAACAATGGTATTTTTACACACAGGTGGCTGCTAATTATGTTGCCATGATTCCATCTGGACAAATATTTGATAGGTTAGTATATCAGTGTTGATGAATATGTGTCGCTGCTTTTTGTAAGATTTAACACCAGAACTACTTTCTGTTCATGCAAATTATATACATGAAAATGCTTTTTGCATTTGACCATCCAAACTCTTAGTAATGCAGGCCATCCATTTTACATTTAGCATACAAATACAAATTCTGGACTAAACTAGTCCCGCCAAAGTATCTGCATTTCCCAGAAATGTGACAGAATATAATGAATGTCTGAATCAGCTGATTTCCATGTTGTTGGTGTCAGCGACATGAACACTCTTCTTCCACTCCTTATGCAGGGGATATATAAGTTCTTTGCAGGCTAGGTCTTTCATTCATGTTTCTCCCTCCCGTGTAATATAGCTATAACCTTTCTCCCTTCCATTCATAATACCTCGAATCAATCCATCTTTTCACAAACATCTACCAATCAAGGTTCGACTTGACCAAACATTCTTACTCGGTCTTCCTTTAACTATGCTCGTTACCATCGCTTCTTACCTTGTCCTTTTCTTGTATTCTGCATAACCCCTTCACATCCGCTGTGTCAGCTGCATCCATTTTGTAGCATATACTTGTTAGCAAGAAAAAAATTGTTGGATCTGATGGACGATTTTTTTGAATTCTTACTTCGAACATTCTGTTTTTTAATTTAACAGTTCATTGGAGAAAGGCCAGCCATATATTTTTGTGTTGGCTCTGGCCAGGTAATTCTGTTTATCTTAGTTTTAAGTCATCAAGAAAGATGATTATTTTTATTACTTGGCATTACATCATTATCTTGCTTTCTCTCTGTTACTCATCCGCACAAGTTTGGCACTCGTGATTCTTTATACATTCCTGTTTTGTATCCTTTCATAATCATCATAAAGTCAGCAAACTGATTTATATAGGATTTGCTTTTAGCTGATTTTACTATAACCAAATTGCCTGACGGTACACAACTTTAGATTTTATTGAAAAAGTAAAACAAAAGATCAATAGCGACACGATTTTTGACAATATGGTTAAAAATTAATCATATTTTCATGCTGATATAAATGAGTTAATACAAATTTTTTAGCATACTGAACAGAAATGCTGAGGGCTGCCCACAAAACTTAGGAACTAGTCTCTACTAGATCTATACTTTATTTACAGGAAAACAAAACTTGTATTCATCATATCTTTTTCTTTTGCATCGCGGATTGATCATTCGCATGCCTAAAACAGGTGGTCAAGGGACTTGATGAAGGAATCCTGACCATGAAAATTGGAGGGAAGCGTCGACTTTACATTCCTGGACGGTAATTTCCAATACCCTCCTTAATCATTGAAAAGAAGAATATAAACTGTAAGCAAAGAAATATTGGTATTGAAAAGAAAATTTTATGTTATTTTGTTACATTTCTAATGCTTTTTTCTGCTTTAATCTCTTGTTTTAGCTGGCATTTCCGAAAGGCCTCATTTCAGCCCCAGGAAGGCCGAGGGTGGCAGCAAATAGTCCGGTGATATTCGATGTGAGTTTGGAATATACCAGGTCTTGAGGTTGATGAAGAGTGATAGTACTTGTAAGGAGAAATATTTTTAGCCTTTTTATTTTTGCTCTTCACCAGAAGTTAAAGACAATCTGGAAAAGAGATTCATAATGTGATTGAACTGTCTGGTACATTTGTACACTAAAATTACTTCATTTTTTCCCTCAATATTATGCCAAAAGAAATTATGCCTTTGATGGGGAATGACATTTGAATTTAATTTTGCATTTTTTGGACACAAGTGTGTTTTGAAGCACAGAACAAGCAACATCAAAATTTTCAGCGTTTACTTATAATCATAATAATACATTTAGCCATAATGTCATGTACATACCCCTTGAGGCGCATGACTTGGTGATAACGAGCTTAGAATTTGATTATCAGATCTTAATTTTGAGTTTATATGATATATTTTTTATAAGAGTCTGAGATAGTTGAGAATTTTATTTGCTCCACTTAAATCCGGGTCTGGTGATTTGACAGCGGAATTCTAACATTTCACATTATGTAAATTTCTGAAGCATTATAAGGTGTTAAGTTTAGTAAAACCGAAGAAGGGATAATTACAAGAGCAAATAAACAGCAATGATAGGGCACATCAATCTTCAAGTAATTATTATAAATCGTCTTCATGATAATATTATCATAGGCTAACATGTTTTATTTTAAATACATAATTTCAAAAGGGGTAAAGACCCATTTGACGAATATGGATAATTTATGTCCTTATTTGTCAAAATGCTAGAAACTAGGCTTATCAGTAATAACTGAAAAGAGCTGAGGCAGTGGGTTGGGTTATTGAATATAGGCTTGGGCCGAACCACTCTTAGATCCGAATACACTAACCTTATGACCAAACAACACGAAAAGCTAACTTATAACCTAAGTTAGGAGATGCCGTCTGCAAACTGTTTAGTCGTCTTTTTAGGGTTTTTTGAAGTGGCTAGCGAGCTCTGTAGTCCCCAACAATTTCGATTCGTTTTTGTTATTGTTAGTGGATTTGGTGGAAAATTGTTAGGTTTCAGAGGATTTGACACAAATTAGTAAATGAATTGTGTTGCTGTTATTAGCTTAGGCAAATCAACTCTCACTAAAAATGAATAAATGGGTTTGATCCATGGTCTTGAAAACTGTTAAGGATCTATGAAAGTTTGAAACTTTTTTCCCTTTTGTTCAGATAAGTTCGTTTCTGATACTTTGGTGTGAACTTTTAATTGAAATTGATACACAAAAATGTAATGTTGCTTCATTGTGTGATTTTTTAAAATAGTTTGTGTTATGTATGTTTCCATTGTGTTGAAATTCTCTTGTATGAGTAAGAAACATCTTGGTTAGCTGTTTTCTTTTGGGCATTAATTTGTTTTGTTGCCAATTTAATTTCAGATAAGACTATATGCATAAATTGAATTCTGGTGCAACACTGACTGGCAGCATAATTAATAGAGATTTCTTTACGGGTTTTGATTATTTGTCGTGTGTTTCAATTGAACTGTTTTTCGTGATTCTTTATGACCTTGGCTGCCAAATACTGTTTAGTGTTTAGGGATTGTCAAAGAAGTGGCACAAATCATATATATATGGAACTATGATCATTCTGTAATTGATCTCATTGTAATAGATTGTCAATTAAGTGGCACGAATTATCATATATGAAACTATATATAATCATCATGAATTCGACGATTTATCATATACGAAACTATATATAATCATCATGGAATCGAAGATATATGGTGCCTGTGACAATAGATTGTCAATTAAGTAGCATAAATGAATCATGATATATGGTGCCTGTGACATGTCCTGAATCCTGATGGTAGCATTGTGCTAGAGAATCTGACAGATAAAATGCAACTGGCGCAATAACTGAGGTTCTTATTGTTTTTTTTTTTTTTCTCTCTTTGATGTTATAGATACACTCTCTATATACACTCTCTATAATGGTAGTATGTCCGCCAAGTAGGGCTGAATCATTTTATTTTTTACACTCTTTTAGTTGAAGTTTAATACAGAATCTCCGATTTGAAGATCCAAAATTTCAACTATGATTTATCTATTTAAACCCAAAAAAGCTCATCAAATAAATTAAAAAAACAAAAAATTGTTGGGATATGTTGAAATATTTGAAAATATTGTCTTGTAATATTAACAAATCAAAATTACTTTTATCTATTTCTAAAAATAATAATAATAATAATTTACACTCTTGACATAAGCCGGTTAGCATATGCAATTAATTAAATATTATCTTGAGTGTAAATATAATTGGAATATAAAAGAACATTCATAAAATAAAAAAATAAAAAAATAAAATAACTTTATTATATTCTTTTAATTTCCTTGAACAAGGCATCAACCAATCAAAAGCTCGGAGTACTACTCTTACAAAAACAGGTCATTTTAAGCTAACAACAAACACTTCTGCACTTAGAATCAAACGAAGAATGAGAAGCAAAACATACTTAGAATCAAACGAAGAATGAGAAGCAAAACTTACTCAGGAGCAGTTGCATATAACAATGATGAGCAAGCCGAGAGCATAAATAATCCAGGCGATGCATGTGAGCCAAAGTGGAAATGGGATTGTAATGGCAAGGACGACTGAATTGGCAGCAAGAAATATTGCAGTCTTTTTCAATACTTGTGATGCGAATGTAAACTTATGGTTATGGGCAATGGATATTGAAACAAAGAGTAAGAGAAAGATTATTAAGATAACAAAAGAAAGCAGGTAGAAGGAACCAGAGAGTGGGGATTTAGTTTGTGCATAGAGAGTAGCTATTTGAACTGGAGATGTGAAGCAATATGCCAGCAAAGCAATTTCCCACTGAAGCAGAATCGGGTTTGGGTCTGGGTTTGGCGTCTCTGACATATGAAGAAGCTTGTCCTTGATGAAACTTTTGATTGAAGTGAAAAATGATTTGAGACTTGAAATGATGGACATTTTTGTGTCTGTGTTTATGGAAGTAGCAGTTGATTGTGCTTTATCTTCTTCATACAATATTGTGGAGATATAGTGAAGTTTCGGCTGGGATGAATTTAACATGGATTCCCACAAACCATGGTGGAACAATTAAAGTTACTTTTCTTTTAATTTCAGTCTCTCTAAGACTGACGGTGAAAGGTACGGACGAACGCCCACGTGAAGAGGGAAACACGTAATTAATTCTTTAAAGCATTTATCGAGCTCTGACAATCATAAGTCTTTAAAAGGAATTGAAGTCATCAATCAGACTTACTACGGTACACACACATCCGTGGGTTTCATTTTCGTTGTTGGTGTCAGATTTTCTAGCTAAGAATATGTAATAGCTAAAGATATGTAATAGAGAATCTGACAGAAAAATGCTGTTGGCGCAATAACCGAGGTTCTTATTTGTTTTATTTGTTTTTTTTTCCTCTTTTGATGTTATAGATACACTCTCTATAATGGTAGTATGTCCTCCAAGTTTTATGTGTTTAGATCCGAAGTGAAGATTGAAATTTTTCGAAGCTTCCTTAAATTTTTAATTATATTTAAAAATGATTTCGGATAAGCCTTAATCAAACAGTAAATTTTGGGTCTAAGATAGGAAGAAGCTTGGACATGATGAAACTTTTGATCAAAGTGAAAATACTTGAAATGATGGACATTTTTGTGTCTATGTTTATGGAAGTAGCAGTTGATTGTGCTTTATCTTCTTCATACAATATTGAAGGTGGAGATATAGTGAAGTTTCGGATGAATTTAACATGGATTCCCACAAACCATGGTGGAACAATTAAAGCATTTATCTAGCTCTGACAATCATAAGTCTTTAAAAGGAATTGAAGTCATCAATCAGACTTACTACGGTACACACACATCCGTCGTCTTTTTTTTTTCCTTCTATCTTAAAATTCAAAAGTTCATCCTTTTTTTTGTCTCTTCTTTGTTCACGTATCACTTCAAAAGTTTGAATACAAAATAATGAAATTACTTACCAACAATATCAAATAACAACTATACCCAGGAAAGATGATGAATTGGATAATTGAAAATTAAAATTTTTTGTAATTTTAAGCTCTATAGCTTTACCAACAAATATGATTAACAATATTACTTCAAATAAAATTATAAAATAAATGAGATAAGTTTAGTGAAATTGACACCGGATTTATAATGGTTCGGCCAACTCTCTATCTACATCCACTACTCAAAGCCTCGCTTGAACTTTTTACTTTGCAAAACGAATCTACCCTTTACATTAAGAGTTTTTTGGATTGACTCCTAACTTTTAAGATTTTCTTTCAAGGCTTCCTAAACATTTACAACAAGAGATCTTTCTTCCAAGGATCCTATAAACCTTTTAAAATAATTCTTCCTTCAAAAGTATTCACCAACTCAACAAAGAATCTCATAAAGGTGTTTGATAGTAAAGATTTATCACAATAATTTAGGTACTCACAAAAGATTACAAATATTAATATTTTATTGTGTTAGTTGTGATTCTGTCAATTTGTAACATCAAGATGGTGGTTTGTAGAATTTCAGTATTATTTATGATATCAGTTAACTTTAGATTTGAAAAGTTTTCAGGACTTTTTGCAATATGATTTTCTTGCTGGTTCTGAATGTGGTCGTATGAAATGTAAATTGGAAACCTACAGTTACAGCCTGTCATGATTCAGGACTCCTATTTCAGCTCAGCACATTAAATGTATAAAAACTTAGTCGAGTTCAGCCTGTCATGTAATCAAGAGAGAAATCATGATTACAATTGCTTCATTAAATAAATCATAATTTATACATCTGCTTTAAACGTCTATTTCAAAAACAATGTACAAGGAAGTTGGCCTTTGCTAGCACGAAGTTGAATGGAGCTACCAGTTCCTCAGACAGGTCCAATGTTTGGCAGCATGTGTGGAGTATTGAAGTACCATCTAAGTCAAGATTTTTATATGAAGATGCTTATTAGGTCTTCTCCCCACGGCTGACAGACTATTCTCCAAGAAGATAGCCCCTTGAGTTGTTTGCTAGAGATGTTCCAGAGATCGGGAATCTGTTGGATTTAAAGGTATGCTGTAAGAGAGTTTGGAATGCAGAAGAATATAAAAGGATGTGAATTGGCTTAAGTTTTATTGATATGAAGCAAGCTATTTATATTAGCTTTTGATAACAAAGTTTGCTTAACTTGATCCTAAAATCAAGGAGCTGTTACATCACATTATCTTAACAAACAAATCAAATATCAAATAATGAAAACAAGTTGATTCTAGGCTATTTATTAGCAACTAACTTCCTCAAAATATTCCAAATATCTTGCACCTTAAATGCCAATATCTCAACACTCCTCCTTGGCATTAAGGTGGCAAACACTTATTTTTTTCTTCAGCCTTTCAAATCTTTCCTTTGGCAATGGCTTGGTGAATATATCTGCTAGCTGGTCTTCAGAAGAACAATGAATAAGGACCACTTCATTAGATTGCTGAACTTCTCTAATAAAATGATACTTGATTCTAATATGCTTTGTTCGACCATGGAATACTGGATTTCTTGATATAGAGACTGCAGATATGTTGTCACAAAAAATTTTAGTTGCCTTAACTTGATCATGTCCCAAATCAATCAACAATTTCCTTAGCCAAATAGCTTGATTCACAGCTGATGCAGCAGCAATATATTCTGCTTCTGCTGTTGACTGAGCTGTGGTTTCTTGTTTCTTAGAGCACCAAGAAAAACATGCAGAACCAAGTGAAAATATATAACCCGATGTACTCTTTGAGTCATCTTCACAGCCACCCCAATCACTGTCAGTGTAGCCCTTTAGTTCCAACTTATTTTCTGTAGAACTTGAGAATTTTACACCACATGTCACTGTCCCTTTGATGTATCTGAGCACTCTTTTTGCTGCAACAAGGTGTTTCTGACTTGGTGATTGCATGAACCTGGAGAGCACACTCACAGCAAACAGAATGTCAGGTCTGCTGGCTGTGAGATACAAAAGACTCCCAATTAAGCTTCTGTACATGCTTGTATCCACCTTCTCTGAATCATCTTCTTTTCTTAGCTTCTCGTCAGTTGTCATAGGAGTAGATACTGGTTTACAATCCTGCATTTTGAATTTTTTTAGCACATCTAAAGCATATTTGTGTTGACATATGAAAATTCCAGTCATGGATTGCATAACTTCCATTCCAAGGAAATATTTCATGGTGCCAAGATCTGTCATTTCAAAGATCTTTCTCATTTCATCTTTGAATTCTTGAATCAGCTCAAGATCACTTCCTGTCACGAGCATGTCATCCACATATATAGAGACTAGTAAATAAGACGCTTTGTTAGTTCTCACATACAGAGTAGCTTCACTTTGACTCCTGTTGAAACCAAGCTGGAGCAGATGCTGATCAATCCTTTCATACCAAGCCCTGGGGGCTTGTTTAAGTCCATATAAAGCTTTTTTTAGGAGATACACTTGGTCTTCTTTTCCTGGTATTGCATACCCTGCAGGCTGTTCTACATATATTTCTTCATTAAGAAAGCCATTCAAGAAGGCAGACTTTACATCCAATTGATGTAGTTGCCATGAGTTTTCAGCTGCCAGTGCAATGAGTAGCTTTATAGTGTCATATCTTGCCACAGGAGCAAATGTCTCCTGATAGTCCACTCCATATTGTTGTGCGAAGCCCTTCACCACTAACCTGGCCTTGTGTTTGCAGATTGAACCATCAGGATTAAGCTTAGTCTTGTATACCCACTTAACTCCAATAACTCTTTGATTACTTGGTCTGTCCACAAGCTGCCATGTTTTATTTTTATTTATCATTTCTAGTTCTTCTTCCATTGCACTCCTCCATGCTTGGAAATCTTTAGCTTCGGCATAATCTACAGGTTCTGTGACTGCCAAGTTACAGCTTTGATAAATGTGCTGTAAAGATCTTGTGCCTCTAACTGGAATATCATCAAAGCTGTCATCAATCAAGTGATCATCACTTCTGCATTTTTTAGTCTGCATTTTGGCTTCATTTTCCCAATTCCAGGCTGCATCTTCATCAAATTTCACATCTCGGCTCAAGATAACTTTGTTACTTTGAGGGCAAAAAATTTTGTACCCCTTTGTTGAAGTTCCATAGCCAACCAATATTCCCTTCTCAGCCTTACTCTCCAGTTTGCTCCTCTTTTGATGTGGTATTAAGTAATAACAGATACTTCCAAAAATCCTCAAATGATGCACAGAAGGAGTGACACCATTCCAAGCCTCATATGGTGTTATATTCTTCAAAGCTTTTGTAGGTATCCTGTTCAGCAAATACACAGCTGTATTCACAGCTTCTGCCCAGAATTGATTAGGCATTTTCTTCTCAAATAAAAGACACCTGGCCATCTCCATGATAGTTCTGTTCTTTCTTTCTGAAACACCATTTTGTTGTGGTGTGTATGGTGTTGTAAACTGCTGTTCAATACCCGAGTTCCTGCAAAACTCAACAAACATATTAGAGGTGTATTCAGCCCCATTGTCAGACCTTAACACCTTTAGTTTGAGGCCACTTTTGTTTTCAACAAGGGCCTTGAAGTTCTTGAACTCAACAAACACTTCACTCTTCTGCTTGATGAAATACACCCAACAGACTCTTGTATGATCATCTATGAACAGCAAAAAGTATTTATTTCCATTCAATGATGTTGTATTCATGGGACCACATATATCTGTGTGAATCAGCTGCAACTTCTCAGAGGCTCTCCAAGCTTGCCTTTTTTGAAATGGGAGCCTTGTCTGTTTCCCTTGCTGGCATACTCCACAAATTTTGATTTCTGAAGTAAGTGAGGGCAAGTCTCTGACAGAATCTTGCTTGTTCATAGAGACTAAGCTATTGTGATTGACATGGCCTAGCCTTTTGTGCCATAAAACTGAGTCTTCAGTTTCTGCACAAACATTTACAATTTCACTCCAGTCAATTGTAAATGTCTTGCCTTTCATTTCAGCTTTTAGCAACTCAGCCCCACTAGGTTCAAAGATTGTGCAGACATTGTTCTTGAACTCCAGGGAGTATTTCTTTTCAAGCATCTGGCCAACACTCAATAGGTTTTGATTAAGGTTAGGCACAAATAACACATCAGAAATTTGTTTTATACCTTGTTGTGTTGCTACTGCTACTGTGCCTCTGCCTTTTACTTGCACCAGCTCTCCGTTGCCTACTCTCACTGAGGAATTATAAGATTTATCCATATCAGTAAACAAGCTTGCATTATAGGTCATATGGTGTGTGCAGCCACTATCAATAATCCAGGTATTATTGTTGCTTGGCTTCAATGAACCTGTAACAGCAAACATTTTCTCCTCCTGTATGTCAGCCTCTTCTTCTGCTGCTTGTGCTTGTTGACTGGATTGGAAATTCTTATTTTTCAATTTGCAAACCTTAGACACATGCCCAAGTTGTTTACATTTGCCACATACCGCATCAGATCTCCACCAGCAATACTTATGTAGATGTGTTGTTTTCTTACAATATCTGCAAGGAGGATACTGTTTGTTCTTAATACCACCACTACTGCCTTTTGCTGCATTATCATCCTTGTTATTGTATTGCCTTTTGCCTTTGTCTGGATTTTGATGATGCATCTGGAAAGCACCTTCAGTAATCCTTTCTTGTCTTTGAGCCCTCCTCTGTTCCTGTACCTGCAAGGCACTCATGAGTTCTGCAAGAGTGATTGTAGAGAGATCTCTGGTTTCTTCAAGCGAAGAGATCTTTGACTCAAATCTCTCAGGGACAGAAACTAGGATTTTTTCCACAATCTTACTATCAGGAAAGTCTTCTCCAAGCAACCTGAGTTTGTTGGCAATCTGGGAAATTTTATCAGAGTACTTGGCTATTGTTTCATCATCCTGCATATTCAAAGCTTCAAACTCCCTCTTCAAATTCAGCACTGTCATTTGAATGGTTCTGGCACTTCCCTGATACTCCAGTTTCAGCTTGTCCCATGCTTCTTTTGCTGTCCTGCAAGTCATAATTTTGGAAAACACTGCATCAGAAACAGAATTTTGTAACAAGGTTTTAGCTCTTGACCTCTTTGTCTTCTCCTCCGTGTGTGCCTTAATTTGTGCCATTGTAGGATCTCTACCCAATGGAGCCACTGGCCTATCTTCTTCAACAATATCCCACAGATCGTGTGCTTCCAGAAAGCATTTCATTTTCACAGACCATATGGGATAATTTTCGCCAGTGAATGTTTGTGGGGAAATCAAGGAGAGGTGGTTGTTTGCCATTTGGTTGGAATGAGGGTTGTTTAATGAGCAGGTCCTGTAAGATCAATGGAGCGCTGATACCAATTGTTGGATTTAAAGGTATGCTGTAAGAGAGTTTGGAATGCAGAAGAATATAAAAGGATGTGAATTGGCTTAAGTTTTATTGATATGAAGCAAGCTATTTATATTAGCTTTTGATAACAAAGTTTGCTTAACTTGATCCTAAAATCAAGGAGCTGTTACATCACATTATCTTAACAAACAAATCAAATATCAAATAATGAAAACAAGTTGATTCTAGGCTATTTATTAGCAACTAACTTCCTCAAAATATCCAAATATCTTGCACCTTAAATGCCAATATCTCAACAGAATCAATTACACATGCAATTTTTCAATGTAAACTCGCTTGGGGTTTTTGGAAGAAATCTGCATTCAGAGAGTTAGTTTCAAGCTTCAAGAAGTCTTCTGGATGTTCGGTACATCAAATCATCAAGATGTTCTGTATATTGTTCTTTTCGAATAAACTAAAATAATTATCTGTGAACCTTCAAATTCTGTGGTTAGAAACTGTATTTCATGATTACAATTAATTTGTACGAAAAGGCGAAAGTGGTGTAGATTTTAGGAATCAAAAGTAGTAAGACCCACCGTGGTGAGGATTTGTCTTGGATGGAAGGCGACAGTTGTGTTCTTTTTTTTAAGTACATTAACCGTCCAATAGAAATAGATTAGGGTATGTTAGATTTAGGATTAAAATAAAATAGTTACAAAGGTTAGAAGATTAAATCAATTTAGAAATAACATCAGGTATACTAACAGATGTTATAATCATTTAGGAAATAACCGCTTAATTAAATAGAATATCAAGGATTAAACAACAAATAATTATATATTTAGTAGTATAAAGTATAATAGCACATAATAATACTAAACCCTAAAACAAAAGAATAGTCGGTGAGCCGTAAGAAAATAAAAAAACTCTCTCTCTTCTCTGCCAGTACAACTTTCAATAGACAACACAAAGGAAGTTACTTTTCTTTTAATTTCAGTCTCTCTCTTAGGCTACGTCATGCTGACATTTAAAAAAAACTAATTAATTAATTCAGTAACTAATGAAATAATAAATGAAATATTTGGGTAATCTTACTTTCGGATTTGTATACTGATAATGGTTAAATTTAGTCATATAGTAGTTAAATATTTAAATAATAAAATAGTAAGAGTAATAAATCATATATAGTACATTAATAACACGATATACACATATTTTAGGAACAGTTTAACGAATAAAGTACACAGTACGGATTCCTCGTAAAGGTAAGTAATTTTCCAATTATAACACGATATACACATATTTCAGGAATATTATGCTATTTATATAGATTCGGTGTGAATTTCAATATTTGAGTTGATGTTTGTTTTTTAACTGCTTTGGGATTGGAAACTGAAATGCCCTTTGGTTCTCCTCAAATCTGTGAACCTGCAAATTCTGTGGTAGCAACTGTATTCTGGCATTTTTATTTTAGTTGAGTGGCTTTAAGCATGGTAGTCAAATACCATAGTTAGAAAAATTTTGACTGGCTGCTGTTGTTCCTGGTTGTCCCGTTAGAACGTGTCAGAATATCCAATGAACATGGAGGGTTAAAAATATATTTATATAATGGCTGGAAGAGATCAAACTTAATGCTGTTTAATGCTTTATTTCAAGTTCTAACTAATTCAATTGTCTTGATTGTTTCCATTAACAACCAGAAATAAGAAGTTCTATCCTAATGGACGTCATTTTGTGGTATATGGCTCGAGATCTGACCTTCAGGTCATGAATTCGAATTTAGTAAGTGCATTTCTTATAAAAAGTCTGGGACAATCGGATATTTTATATATTCCATTTAAATACAAAATGAGTAATTTGACGAATGAATTTCCAACGATTTCAAAAAAAAAAAATACGGTCATCACTCTCTTGTATAAATGATAAATGCCAACACTTTAACAGCTATTATTATTATTATTATTATTATTATATTATTATTATAGTTTCTGACTCTTGCAAATTGCTTTTACTTTGCTTATGAATTAAATATTTTGCAATAAACTTGCTAGAGTTGTTAGCTGGTCGCAAGTTACATCCATTTAGTTTTAAATACCTTAAATTTTTTCTTCAATATATTTAAACTTACCACTCATTATTTTTAATATTTATATATAAAGTAAATAAGCATGTTTCATGTAGGTGGGTGTGGTATCAGCAGGCATTGGACAGCTGGCAGGATGAGTCATATCCTCTCACGTCAGAGTATCTTTACTGGCTGCCGTTGTTCCTGGTTGTCCTGTTAGAACATGTCAGAATATCTAATGAACATGGAGGGTTGAAAATACACTTATATAATGGCTGGAAGAGATCAAACTTAATGCTGTTTAATGCTTTATTTGAAGTTTTACCTAATTCAATTCTCTGTTCAGAAGAAAGAAAATAGCAAGAGAAGGAAGGAAGAAATTAATATCAAGGAAGAACAAAGATAAAAAGGTACAATCTATCAATATTTTGTACCATTTCATTTGTTTTATTATTTTTATTTTCATTCCTTTTTTCAGTCCTATCAACAAAATTTAGTTATCACATTGGATTATGGGGTTTCATGTATATGCATGGATGGCCGAATGCATACTATATACATCAGTTCATATGGGTTGTTTGTTAAAGGTTTATTAAAGGATTAAAGTCTGCCTACCCCTCTCCCAAACAGTGGACATTCCATTGAGTAGTGAGGAAAGCTCTGTCTTTTAGCATAGAACTCATTAAAGATCTCATTATCTTTCATATGGGCGACTTCAAACTTAGTGGCTAAATCCTAAAGTCTATTATTTTTAACAGACAATGTGTCCTCATACACAGTCTGCAGGATGTCTCAAGCATTCTTGGCTATCTCACACATAGAGATTCTCCTAAACTCGACAGAATAGACAGCACTATGTATGGCATTAACAGCCTTGCTGTTCCTATTGCTAATATCAAATTCGTCATTTGTCCAGGTTAATTTGTTTTTAGGGGAAGAGACCCCATCAACAACAACAACGGGAGGTTTCCACCGTGTTCAACAGTCATCTAGACTCTCTCATCTTAGGACTTAAGGAACGCTTTCATGCGAACCTTCTAATGTAAATATTCAGTGCCATTAGAAAATGACGGACAATTTAAGGGTTGACTACGCTCCATAGTTAAAGGTTAAGGATCTAGTTCAGGCTCTAATACCAATTGAAAGTTCGTGATTATTCTAAGGTTCTAACTGTATGCGGAATATATCACAATTTTAAGACTATTCTAAATATTGGTTCTATGGAAATCTAACCAAGCAACCACAATAACCAACAATTAAAATATGCTGCAAATATAAAAACAATAACGATAAATTAAAGCAGCAATATAAATCAAACACACAAAATCAACATAGTAATTTTGATGACGAAGTGGAAAACTCGTGAGAGTAAAAAATCACTCCAGGTATAGGCTACCACTCTTATCCACTACATCGAGAAAAACTTACAGCGATGATCAAGACCTATGGTGGCAACTCCACCGACTCAAGTATCTCAATACTGCAAAAACTCAAGGCAACTCCTTAAGCTCGTGACCCACGGTTCTCTTCAGAACCTCTGAAGTCTCTGAGTAGATTGTATCACCTGTGACGCCGAAACTCCAACTACCAAACTTCTTACTAAAGAATTCTAAAGGATTAGAGAATTTGGGTTAAGTTGTGTTGAAGGTTTATCAAAGAAACATTCCCACCATCAATGAAGAAGACAAGGAGATAAGAAGTTTTCAATGGTGGAATCAAAGAGAGTTGAAAGCTTTGAGAGATTTTGACTCAAGGAAAATATGTTTCAACTATTGGGGAAGGTGGCTCAATGTTTGTTTATATAGGTATGGCAAAAGAAAAGATTTCCTAGTGTTATTTTGACTTTAAAACGTGTCTAAGATAACCTACTTGCGCATGGACGTTCGAACTCACTTCAAACGTAAAGTTTCTGCCTCGAAAACGTTCGGACGCACGTATGAACACCACACGAACGCGGATCGCGGATTGATTTTCATGTGCAAATTAAAACGCTTGTAATTTTCTTGTCTCTTGGTCAAATCATGAGTTCTTTATATGTACGCGATCGACTTCGAGTCTACTTTCCAATGCAACTAACCTCATGGCAATTGGAGCTCTAAATCTTATGGAATATATAAAAGAGTAAACATTACTCTGAAATCTCTATCTCATATTGTCCAAATACTCGAGATCTTCAAGACTCATTACAACTCAATTGAACTTGTTTCGTTACGGATATTGCCAATAAAAATAGAACTAATAAGGGTGATGTTCATGTTAAAGACAGCTTCATGCCACTGGCACTGAAAGCAAGCTTGACTTGCATGGCCAGGCAGCTGGCAAACCTTGTGTGTGTGCGTGTGCTGGCAAACCGCGTGACACTGTTCACGCGGTTTGATCAGCTATAAATTGAGCCAATGATCATTAGTTTTAGTATCCCAAAGAGTGAGAGTATTGTATAGAGAGTGAAAGTGAAGATTTAAGTTTCTAGAGTGTAAACTTGTAATTTTATTCTTGTAGTATAAAATTACCATTCGTTTTTTCCTCAAAACACTCCAAGAGTGATCGGTAATTCACTACAAGTGGTATCAGGAGCTTTGGTTCTTCATTGGGATCGAAAAACCGAAGAACGGAGCTTGATTCAGAAAATTCGAGTTCCGAAAAAGTTGTCAAAAATCCAATTTGAGGGTACCATCAACTAGTTCACGTCGAGACGAGCACAGTGGTATTTTTCGACGACCAAACCGACGTCCAGATTCACCGCACGCGTGCCACACGCCTTCCAGAGAGCTGTCCACGAGCCATCACGCGCTCCGCGCGCCGCACGTGCTGCTCAAGGTTGAAGACGACCAAGTGGAAGCCACGTCAGCCCCACATCAGCGCCACGTCAGTGCCCCTGCCACGTCAGCACACCACGTTAGCTGCCACGTCAGCTTGCCACGTCAGCACACCACGTTAGCTGCACGTCACCTGCCACATCAGCCGCCACGTCAGCAAAGCCGGTCCCACATGCCACATCAGCACTGCCATGTCAGCGCCACGTCAGCAGCCTGGTAAATTTCATTTAGCCCCCTGAAGTTTTGAAATTTACAATTTTACCCCAGAAATTTAAAGAATTTACAAATCAGCCCCTGTGTCGGATTTAGACCAACGAAGTGTCTATTCCACCATTTTCAATCGTTCCGGACGTAACGGTGACCTCAGATTTGTGAAATTCAGACCCAATTTTAGGGTATTATTATTTTTTAAATTTAAAACTTAAAATGGAGATGGAAGATTCTCATTCTGGTGCAATGATTAAACTGGCTGCCACTAATTACTCCCTCTGGAGACTTAGGATGATAGATTTTTTACATTATAAAGATTTGTTTGATGTCATCGAGTTTAAGGAAGAGAAACCAGAGTTTGTTAAGGAGTATGACTGGAACAAACTCAACAACAAAACTTCGGGTCAGATTAGGCAGTAGATCGGTCACAGTGTCTTCCACCATGTAGCACAGAACACATATGCTTATGAAATGTGGAGAAAATTGGAAACATGTTTCAGGCTAAAACAGCTCGGAATAAGGCCTTAATCATGAGGCGTTTGGTGAACCTGAAGCTACGGAGTGGAACTTCCGTTGCAGAACACACCAACGAGTTCCAAAGCCTGGTGAACCAATTGTCTGCAGTAGACATGCAACTGGTAGAGACGAAATTCAAGCCCTCTTGTTACTCAGTTCTCTTTCTGATAACTGGGAGACTCTGGTGGTTACTCTCAGCAACTCAGCTCCAGGAGGTAAACTTACCATGTCTATGGTAAATGATGCCTTGTCAAATGAAGAAGTTAGAAGAAAAGACATGGGCTCAGATCAAACAGAAGCCCTTGTCTCGGAGCAACAAGGAAGACAACAGTAGAAACATCAAGGTGGGAGGAGAGGCAGAAGCAAAAGCAGGGGCAGATCCAGGACAGGAAAAAGACATACAAGTGCTTCCACTGTGGCATAGTCGCAAACAGTTGATATGCTCGGCTCGGGATGGTTAAGGGTGGACTTAAAGGTCGATCAACAGATTTAGTGGATAAGTTGGCCGATCAACTCTCCACCGACAGAAGACTGCAGAAGATTGAAATATCGTGACTCCTCAAAGTACGTGTCAGCACCCGGAGAAGCTCGTCAGACCATTATTAATAAGAGCATGTTGGCATCAATAAAAGTTAAAGAGAAGTGATGGATGTTAGACGCTCAGGTTGCTTTCGGTAAAAGAAAACCTTGGGTAAAGAGTTTATTTAATGCATAGGGTGGAAGGAATCTATAGAAGATGGGGAATACTGACCAACTCTGGCTCAGTATAAAGCAAGAAGTAGTGGTAGAGAGAAAGAAGGGATTGATATTTTTCGATAAGATTTCCATTTTACTTCTTTGTAATCAGTAAGTGAGAGAGAAAAAAGAAGGATAAGCCCTTTGTAAAGCATAAAACACGTTGTTTCAATAAAACACCGTTTGTTTTGTGCCCGTGGACGTAGGCTGGATCACATCCGCCGAACCACGTTAATTGCCTGTGTTGAGCCATACGCTCGCCCATTTTTCACTAAGTTTGCCTTTGGTTTCCCCCATAACCAAACAAATTTACTGCTGAAGGAATGTAGAAATCTCGGGAGCAATATTCTTTCCATTATTGCCCCTGAGACGAAAATCAGCCGTCAACAGTTGGCACTGTCTGTGGGGACTCGGGCAAGAAGCAGTTCACGTTATGAGACGATGATGGAAGATGGTGGTTGTGGTTTTCGCAGGCAACTCAACAGCAGAATAGGCGAAAAGGGAAATAAGTGGGGAGAAGCTGGATGGAATTGGGAAGAAAGGGTCTGTACATAAGTGGATCATTTCTTGTTGAATTGCGGAATGAAATGTAAAGGAGAAGGCCAGCGGATGCCCGTCGGCAGTGAATTGCCGAATGAACTGCAACGACGAGAATGAGTTATATCCGTTGGTGACAGCTGGCCAGGGTCCTATGTGGGAAGGAATTTCTCCTTCTGCCTCGTCATCCGCCGGCTTCGCAAGTGGCTTGCGTGGGAGGACTGATCAGAGAGTTGGTCAGCTCAGGGCGAGGGTCAAATTGGAGTTGTCGTCTTCCCGTTACCGGAACAAATAAGGTAAAATCCTTCCGGGAGGACGCCTGGAGCAAAAACTGAAGACCTCGCCCAAACATCCAGGGATGCTCTTAACGAGCCAGGAACCGGGAAAATGCATTTTCCAAGGAGCACCGACAGAGTGCCCGATTCACCAGACCCTAGGATCCAGCCCGGAAACCTTCGGATTGAGGTCAAATCAGAGAATCCCAAGGGGACATCTGATGCAGGAGCCAGAGTGTGAAGTTTGCAAATTCTGGCATACGCATAGGGAGTATCCGGCGCTCGGATCGGAAGATGCAGTTAGGCCACAAAGAGGAAGCAAGGAGCAGGATCAAAAGAAGCAGAGGAAGTCCGAAGAGATGAGAGCTGTTTGTAAAAAAGAGCCTCTCTGAGGAAGCTAGGCCGAGGTTTCGTGGTGTAGGCTCAGGGCTGGATTTGTGGTGTCAGCGACATGAACAAACACTCTTCTTCCACTCCTTATGCAGGGGATATATAAGTTCTTTGCAGGCTAGGTCTTTCATTCATATTTCTTCCTCCCGTGTAATATAGCTATAACCTTTCTCCCTTCCATTCATAATACCTCGAATCAACCCATCGTTTTCACAAACATCTACCAATCGAGGTTCGACTTGACCAAACATTCTTACTCGGTCTTCCTTTAACTATGCTCGTTACCATCGCTTCTTACCTTGTCCTTTTCTTGTATTTCTGCATAACCCCTTCACATCCGCTGTGTCAGCTTCATCCCTTTTGTAGCATATACTTGTTAGTTTAGGAAGAAAAAATGTTGTTGTATCTGATGGACAATTTTTTTGAATTCTTACTTCAAACATTCTGTTTTTAATTTTACAGTTCATTGGAGAAAGGCCAGCCATATATTTTTCGTGTTGGCTCTGCCGCCAGGTAATTCTGTTTATCTTAGTTTAAGTCATCAAGAAAAATGATTATTTTATTACTTGGCATTACATCATTATCTTGCCTGCTCTCTGTTACTCATCTGCACAAGTTTGGACTCGTGGTTCTTTCTACATTCCTGTTTTGTATCCTTTCATAATCATCATAAAGTCAGCAAACTGATTTATATAGGATTGCTTTACGCTGATTTTACTATAAGCAAATTGCCTGACGGTACACAGCTTTAGATTTTATTGAAAAAGTAAAACAAAAGATCAATAGCGACACAATTTTTGACAATATGGTAAAAAATTAATCATATTTTCATGCTGATAAATGAGTTAATACAAATTCTTACCCTACTGAACAGAAATGCAGAGGCTGCCCTAGGAATTAGTCTACTAGATCTACTTTATTACAGGAAAACAAAGCTTATATTCATCATAGCTTTTTCTTTTGCATCGCGGATTGATTATTTGCATGCCTAAAACAGGTTGTCAAGGGACTTGATGAAGGAATCCTGACCATGAAAATTGGAGGGAAGCGTCGACTTTACATTCCTGGACCGGTAAATTCCAATACCCTCCTTAATCATTGTAAAGAAGAATATAAACTGCAAGCAAAGAAATATTGGTATTGAAAAGAAAAGTTACGTTATTTTGTTACATTTCTAAGGCTTTTTTCTGCTTTAATCTCTTGTTTTAGCTGACATTTCCGAAAGGACTCATTTCAGCCCCGGGAAGGCCGAGGGTGGCAGCAAATAGTCCGGTGATATTCGATGTGAGTTTGGAATATATACCAGGTCTTGAGGTCGATGAAGAGTGATAGTACTTGTAAGGAGAAATATTTTTGGCCTTTTTATTTTTGCTCTTCACCAGAAAGTTCGAGACAATCTGGAAAAGAGATTCATAATGTGATTAAATTGTCTGGTACATTTGTACACTAAAATTACTTCATTTTTTTCCTCAATACTATACCAAAAGAAATGATGCCATTGATGGGGAATGACATTTGAATTTAATTTGTTTTTTTTTGGACACAAGTGTGTTTTGAGCACAGAACAAGCAACATCAAAATTTCAGCGTTTACTTGTATAATCATAATAATACATTTGGGCATAATGTCATGTACATACCCCTTGGGGCATGACTTGTGATAACGAGCTTAGAATTTGATTATCAGATCCTAATTTTGAGTTTATATGATGTATTTCTTATAAGAGTCTGGGACAGTTGAGAATTTTATTTGCTCCACTTAAATCCGGGTCTGGTGATTTGACAGCGGAATTTTAACGTTTCATGTTATGTAAATTTCTGAAGCATTATAAGATGTACCGAAGAAGGGATAATTACAAGAGCAAATAAACAGCAATGATAGGGCACATCAATCTTCAAGTAATTATTAGAAATCATCTTCACGATAATACTGTCATAGGTTAACATGTTTTATTTTAAATACATAATTTCAAAGGGGTAAGAATCCATTTGACGAATATGGATAATTTATGTCCTTATTTGTCAAAATGCAAGAATCTAGGCTTATCAGTAATAACTGAAAAGAGCTGAGGCAGTGGGTTGGGTTATTAAACATAGGCTTGGGCCGAAGCACTCTTAGATCCGAATACACTAACCTTATGACCAAACAACACGAAAAGCTATCTCTCTTAACCCTAACTCTCATATCTATATAAATGCTCATTTCACAAATTTGCTGGATCTAGTCGTCCTTTTAGGGTTTTTGAAGTGGCTAGCGAGCTCTGTAGTCTCCAACAATGGTACTCCTTCTATCTCTTTCGTCAATTTCGATTCGTTTTTGTTATTGTTAGTGGATTTGGTTATGTTTCAGAGGATTTGACACAAATTAGTAAATGAATTGTGTTGCTGTTATTAGCTTAGGCAAATCAACTCTCACTCAAAATGAATAATTGGGTTTGATCCATGGTCTTGAAAACTGTTTAGGATCTATGAAAGTTTGTATTTTTTTCCCTTTTCTGCAGACAAGTTCGTTTGTGATACTTTGATGTGAACTTTTAATTGAAATTGATACACAAAAATGTAATGTTGCTTCATTGTGTGATTTTTTAAAATAGTTGTGTTATGTATGTTTCCATTGTGTTGAAATTCTCTTGTATGAGTAAGAAGAAACATCTGGTTAGCTGTTTTCTTTTGGGCATTAATTTGTTTTGTTGCCAATGTAATTTCAGATAAGACTATATGCATAAATTGAATTCTGGTGCAACACTGACTGGCAGCATAATTAATAGAGATTTATTTACGGGTTTTGATTATTTGTCGTGCGTTTCAATTTAACTGTTTTTCGTGATTCTTTATGAGGTTTGATTTTGACTGTATTTTGATTGTGTGGTTCGTTTGTGTATTGTAGGTGAACGTCCCCAAGACTAAGAAGACATACTGCAAGAGCAAGGAGTGCAGAAAGCACACCTTGCACAAGGTTACACAGTACAAGAAGGGTAAGGACAGCCTTGCTGCTCAGGGGAAGAGACGTTATGACCGCAAGCAGTCAGGTTATGGTGGTCAGACCAAGCCCGTCTTCCACAAGAAGGTATAATTTTATGCTGTTTCCTAAAATTCAGTGCTGTTTTGTGTAATTCTGGACTTTATCTCAAAATGTTTGCTGGTTTTGTCTAACAGGCTAAGACCACCAAGAAGATTGTGCTGAGGCTGCAATGCCAGGGTTGCAAGCATGTGTCTCAACATCCCATCAAGGTTTGTACTCGAAATATTTTGCTTATGTTGTTTTTCTCGAGCCTTCGATTTTCTACTTATTGCAACACATTTGGGTGTGCTGAATTTGCAGAGGTGCAAGCACTTTGAGATTGGCGGAGACAAGAAGGGAAAGGGAACATCTCTTTTCTAAATGCTTTCATTTTTGTTTATCCAGTACAAGAAATATTTTATTGTGTTAGTTGTGATTCTGTCAATTTGAAACATCAAGATGGTGGTTTGTCGAATTTTCAGTATTATTTATGATATCAGTTAACTTTAGATTTGAAAAGTTTTCAGCACTTTTTGCAATATGATTTTCTTGCTGGTTCTGAATGTTGTCGTATGAAATGTAAACTGGAAATCTACAGTTACAGGACTCCTATTACAGCTCAGCTGGCCCATCATGATTGCAATTGCTTCACTAAACAATTCGTACTTCATACATCTGCTTTAAACGTCTATTTCAAAAACAATCTACAAGGAAGTTGGCCTTTGCTAGCACGAAGTTGAATGGAGCTACCAGTTCCTCAGACAGGTTCAAAGTTTGGCAGCATGTGTGGAGTATTGAAGTACCATCCAAGTAAAGATTTTTATATGGAGATGCTTATTAGGTCTTCTCCCCACAGCTGACAGACTATTCTCCAAGAAGTTTTTTGCCAGAGATGTTCCAGAGATCGGGAATGAATTACACATGCAATTTTTCAATGTAAACTCGCTTGGGGTTTTTGGAAGAAATCTGCATTCAGAGAGTTAGTTTCAAGCTTCAAGAAGTCTTCTGAAAGTAGGGTTGAATCTGAAAGTAGTCGTATTTGTTGGTCTCCCCCACCTCCGAACTGGTTTAAGGTGAATGTGGACGCGACTATCAATCAGAGACCTCCTCGTATTGCGGCTGTTTTCAAGAACAGTTCTGGGGAAGACGCGAGTTCAATCAAGAGACCTCCTTGGTATTGTGGCTGTTTTCAAGAACAGTTCTGGGGAAAGTATAGGCACGGCTACGAATCAGATTCAGTATACTGAGGATGTTGAGTGGGTTGAAGCTCAAGTGATTAAGATAGGAATCAGCCATGCAATTTGGGTAGGCTTTTTCCCTATTATTGTGGTGACAGGATGCAAAAAATGTAGTTGATTTAATTAAAGGGAACATCTCTAGCATGAAGGAAATGGGTGGATAGCAATTTAGAATCAAATCAGCACGGCACAATGGGCACGAACGTCTCTTCTCCAGCCAACGAACGATACACTGATCATGAAAAACATGAGCACAAGACGTGCGAGAAGCCAACTGCCCAGTAACAACAAGCTTGTCCAAACAAATTGCACAATCTTTTCCATCTTCAATTCTCACAAGAACATCATCATCATCATCAACAACGCGACGAATCTGAAACTGCTGATACCTAACCACCTTCAAATCCATAACAATCGGCACAAATCTACGACGAAACCTGTTGTTCTTACTCAACCACTGCCACATACCTTAGAACACATTGTGCCAAAGAAGTTAACGTATAAAGTGTCACTGATTTCGGAAACTTTAGCATTCTTGAAGTGTCATGCCGGAGAAGAAGCAACCCTTTGACACATAAGAATATTCCGTTGGCATTGACTGTTAATCCTTGATCGGAAAGAATGTCAGACAAGAAATGGAACATGTGATTGTGGGTTACAAAGAGGGCCTTTTGCTTGTACAAGAATGTATCTGTTTTGTTGTTGGTAATGGCAAGTAGGTGTTGGTTGTTTTGGTCGTGTTGTTGGATAACTTGACGGACACGCAATTGGATTATGAAACCAGGCTGCATGGTTTTTAAATCCCAGATCAGGTTTCTCACTTTTTCCAGAATGGTGTCATCTTGTTGAAGTTTCAATACATAATCGGACATTTTTGAAGAACGACGAGAGTAAAAAAAAGAAACTGAAAAAGAAAATAATACAACAATGGAACTGGATGGAAGGAGCAAGTAGTGTTGTTTAATGTTGCATGGAGATTAATTTATAAAGGAATTTGTTTGTGGGTGTCCTGATTCCAAAAGGAAATAGAAAGGGAATAGGAAATCAAAGTCTGTTTCCTAATTCGAAATACAAAAATCTAGTTATAGGAAAATTAAAATAAGGGTATTATTATCCCAATATTTTTTTTAGAATCGTTGAAAATCCCGCCACTAAACTACTCATTTCGGATTTAAGCAGAGCATGTAAAACCCCGACTATCCCAAGTTCTTACAAGAAACACACTTCTTGGATTCGAACCCAAGAGTCCGATCATAAACGCTACATCACCAAGGCACACTAGGTTAAAATAAATAAATAAATAAAATATTGATGCTTTTACATATTACCCTTATAATAAAACAATTAATATTTTTACATTATTATTAAGTAATTAATTAAAATATAATATTTTCATAAAAAAAATATTATAGTTGCTTCTATTTCATGCTTAATGATAAATGTCTTGTATACTTGTTATTGTATGTTGATGATATGCTTCTAATCTCTGAGTCAATGAATGCAATTTGTAAGCTTAAGAATCCATTGAACAATGAATTTGACATGAAAGACCTAGATAGTGCTAAAAGAATTCTAGGTATGTCCATTGATAGAGATATGAGTAAAAATTGTCTGAAAATACATCAGTCCACATATTTGCAGAAGGTAGCATATAGGTTTGGGGTAAGTGGCTGTAAACCTGTTAGTCAGCCTCTTGCGAGTCATTTTATTTTGTCTAAATCCCAAAGCCCTGCTAATAGGTCTGAGATGATTAAAATGGAAAATGTACCTTATGCAAATGCTATATAGGTTCTGTGATGTATGCCATGATTAGTATTAGACCTGATTTGTCATATGTTGTATATTTGTTGAGTAGATTTATGTCAAATCCGGGTGGTGCACACTGGAGTGCTTTGCAATGGTTATTAAGATACATAAATACAACAATTGATTATGGTTTATGCTTTAACAAAACTAACGCTTTAGACTTGGTAGGGTATGTGGATTCTGATTTTGTAGGTGACAGAGACTCAAGAAAGTCAACTACAACATACTATTTCACTCTTGGTGGAAACTGCATCAGCTGGAAGTCGAGTCCGCAACCCTTAGTTACACTTTCAACTACTGAAGCTGAATATGTAGCCATAACTGATGTGTTCAAGGAGGCCATGTGGCTTTAAGGTATCTTAACCAAAATACAACAGCTTCATGGGAAGACAGTTGTGTATTTTGACAGTCAGAGTGCAATACATTTGAGCAAAAATCCAGTACATCATGAGAGAACAAAGCATGTGGATGTAAAATATCATTTTGTGATGGAAATCGTCTCAAGTGGTAAGATTGAGATCAAGAAGATCCCAACTGAGGATAACCCATCAGATATGGGGACAAAAATTGTGACTGCCACCAAACTCTCCCACTGCATGAAGTTGTTGCATGTGGGGGCTGGCTGACCTTGCAGCCGACATGAACAATGATGGAAATAAGTGAGTTTACTGCGCTAGCTTGACCCTAATGTATGCAGATATTTGGATGGAAGCGATGGGTTTTACGGCTTCAAGGTGGATATTGTAAAATGTGAAGCCTTACACCCGTTAGATGAGTGACACGTGGCTCAATCTCTGCTGTTGCTTTATTCCCCTTTTGCTCTCTATTTAATTGCTGCTAGGGTTGAGAAAGAGTAAGACCGTGTTTTTTTATTTGCTATATACCTTTCTTCTTCTTATTTCTCTCTGAGTGAAATCCATAGGCCATGTATGTGTATTCTTGCTTGTAAGTCAGTCCCTTTGGCCAAATCTTCTGGTTGAAAGATCTTAAGGCAGTGACTGAGCGTTGTGTGCAAGATTGGCACTAGTAGAGTTTAGGTTTTGTTTATGGTTTTTCTTTGTTTTGAAGGGAATTGAGATTGTAAGAGGTGACATAAGATTCTTGTATAATCTTGATTTCATATAGTGCAGTGAGCTCCTTGTTTATGGAGTTCAACATGGATGTAGTCTGAATTCTTTCAGGCGAACCACGGTAAATTCTTGTGTTCTTGTGTGTGAATGGTTTTTGAGCTTGTTCTTGTCTTGGGTGAATTGGCCATTTGTTGTTAATTAAGAGGAAATTGAAACAGAGAACAACTTGAATTCATAACAATAATAATTGTTTTTAAAATCAAACTAGACAGATTGGTTGAATCGGCCATGAGTTCAATCCGATTAAATCCTAAAAACTGGAGGTTAAAAGATAAACCAAAACCGTTTAAAATGGTGAACCAGCCCAATTAGCTCACAACCTAATTTTTTTTTTTTAAAATATATATTTTTCATGATTTTTAATTAATTAAAATTATTTATTATGTCAGTTGATTTTGCTGATTCAACCAGAACGGTTTAACCAATCGAACTAGTGACTCATTAAATCTTTTGGATCACCGTTTAGTCACCGGACCGATTTTTTAAACACTGATGATAACTTAGTTATTCGTATATATTGAAAATGATGTATTTAATTATATTATAATTAGACTATCATTACTTGTGTAGTCTCTTGTTTTTCAACACATGAAGTCTAATTAAGTACAATTATACTAAATATATTTACTATTAATGAATACTATAATGAGCATCATTAGAAAATGCATTAGCATAAATATGGCAACAAGGAAGATAATACAAAGTATCAAAGTGGAGTGTCCTGCATTTATGATAATGTTGAAACAAGTCAAGAAAATTGACAAAGTAATAACATATGAAAGAATCTTATCTCTATAACGAACATTTTTTTTTTTTTTTTTGGAAACGTTGGAAATCCCGCCACCAAACCACTCATTCTGGGCCGCGGCGCAGGTAAAACCACCGGCTGTCTCAGGCTCTTACAAGAAGTGCACCCCCTGGATTCGAACCCAGAACCTCAAGGTGAAATCCTGAACCCTACACCACCAAGCCACACCCCTTGAGGACCTCTGTAACTAACATGTAGGAGCATAACATCATAAATATTCGGGCTATTAGAATACTAAATTCAGGAAGTACATACTGTCTCACTGTTTCAAAATCCTTCAGTAACGTACAAATAACTTGGAGAAAATGGACATACAAAATGATGCCTACACGGATTTTCTCTACTAAACCACACTAGCATAATGCCACGTAGGAGATTGTTATGCTACAAACCGAAATTCCCGATTTGTATCATTGAATTCTTAATTTATACAGCTTTCATTATTTTGACCATAACTTTTGCATACGATGTCTAATTGAGGTTATTCAAATTGCGTTGAAAAGAAGACTCAATTATCTACAACTTTATAGTTTATTTCGAAGACTGAATCAGAAGTTGACAGTTCTGTCTTGGCCTCCGACAATGCACCGTAAAATCTTGTGGCGCGATGCAGGCTAGGTCAAAATCATTCCATTAACTTGAAAAAGGTTTGTGGCATGCTACATATACCTTTAAGTCGTGCCGCAATTGCGACAACTCCGAAATTGAGTAAGAAACTTGGTTTTTGTGATATATATATAAGAGAAACGTTTATGAGTACTTCACATACATTTTTGTGATATTTATGTATACACACACACAAATATATATTCTTTGTGGAATTATATGCGATATAATTCAAAAATTAATCAAATAGTATAATATGTTTCCTTGTTATAATACATTTCTTATTTAACAGATTTATTAATTTAATTTTATAATTTAATTGTATTTTTTTAATAGCAATAGGAAGTGTGAGTGAAAAGTGAAAAGTGATATTATAAATAAAAAATTAAATTCAGTTCGATGGGCTTGGTTTGGTCACAGTTTGGATTTCGGTTTTGGGCTTGATGCTGAAGTCTTTTTCTCTTTTTATTAGTTCTTTCTTTCTCTTTTTATTCTTTCTTGTTTTTTTTTTGTTTTTCTTTTTTAAAAAAAGTCCATTCACGGTCATTGGTTTATATATGGAATTTTTAGGTGAATGTTCCAGTGATGGGATGATTTCCTGGAACATTAGGTGGCAATACATCTATTAATTTGCATGTTTGATTAATTTCTCATGCTGAGATAAACAAATTACTATTACGGCTTGTTAACATCGAGCAGAGATATTCATCATAGAAATATCGCTAGAGATATACATATTACAAATATTTGGTTACTGTGTTCTTACAAGGAATCTAAACAAACAGTAAACACAGAACACGATTGACACAATAAATACAACAAGAATATTAAAAGTAAAACAGTCTCTGGACAATAGAAGACGGCGGTGTAGCAACGAACCAGCGACATAAAATGGAGTGCAGTACCGAATCAACAAGAAGAAAACAATGAGGATTCCGAGGCTTGTTGATGCGGCAACAATCTCCTTAAAATAAATTCGTCTCCTACCAAATGGTGCAGTGGAACGCGAGACGTTTGTTTCCCAGGATGCAACGAAAATAAACGAAAATGGGCACCACCAAAATCGCCTTCAAACGAATCACGAATTGTTCGAACTCTCTCAACAAAAACAACAAACTCAAAAATTTGTTCTGTCTTCTCTCTCAAAAAACGAAAAACACTGCCCATATTAAAAGAAAATAAACATGTCAATTAAATCACATTAGTGTGAGGCCTTTCATTTGAAGTAACCACCAAGTTAATTAATAAAATTAATTTAACTGTTATGAAACTTCAAAAGGCTTGGAAAAAAAAATAAAAAGGCTTGCAAAAATTGGCTGGGCCGGGCCCGCACAATTTGGTTCGACATTCGTGTACGCAGGACATGCGGGTGCACACAAGTCAGACCTGATCGGATTTTGATTTGCACCCCCAGCGCGCGCACGTAGAGAGAGTCTCTATCCTTATAACACTTACACATCTACATATGAGCAATCATATATATAAACACAATTTTACTTTATTAGCTTTCCTATGTGGGACAAGCTTATTTCTCTTTATTTTCCAACACCAATTGGTGAACTTTGAGCAATAATTTCTCATTCACCCAAGCACCATTTTAAGCATATGAATATACCATTCCGAACTACTCACGGAGGAGTATCCGAATCACTCAAAAACAACCACTAACACGAAGTGAGCCATGCTTAAAATTATACCTCAAAATGCTTACTAGTGAGTATTTTTCCAACAATACATACATCATGCCCGAAGTTGGACAGAGAGAATTGGATGGCATCATGTCCTTAGCGTATTATAGGTTACTTAGAATGATCTTATCGATCATTTCAATTTTGTAGTGTCCCGGAGTACTTGAGATTGTTCTAGCTTATGTGTCGAATATTTCCGATATGCTATATGAATTTGCGGTGAAATTTAAAAGAATTTGTGTTCCTGTATGTATGTTGTTTTAGCTTTAAACGTTGATAATTTTTTTTATAAAACTCATCAAATAAAAGATTTCAAAGCTCAATTAATTCTTCTTTGACTAAGGGAACAGAGGAAGGCCAACAATCGAACTTTTAGAATTTTTAACATATGCAACTATCGGATCCTCCGACTATAAGCATGCATGATGCATCATTCGAGTCACGGCTTTTCTCTTCTTTTTTTTTTTTTTTTTTTTGCTTTTTGTTAACATATAGGGAAGTGACAGGTTTGGGCCTACCAATTTGAAAAATTGTGATTAAAAAACCATAAGATTCCATACAAATATTTCGAAGCATTCGAAAATCAAAATCAATAGATGTGTTAAGGATGCCAAATTTTAAAATGTAAACACAAAACTAGTAACACTGCATCCAATTTATAATTTATAACGTTTACAATAAGGATGTAGTGTACAAATTTTCGGATCAATCCGCGATCCGACCCGATCCAATCCACGCGGATTTTAAAAAAATGATTTGTCAGATTAATCCGACCCGACCCGATATTTGCAGGTTGGGTCACGGGTCTGATATTAAGACTCGACCCGACTCTATTAGTTTTTGTCATCTTTTGCCGTATTTTGCTCCTCTGTTATACTCCAAACCCACAAAATACATAGCAAAACAAGTATAAAGTGAAAATTCGCGATAAGGCAAATGTTCCGACCCTATGCGGAATTACAAACAATAAACAGGATAAGTCATGATTACTGTAACTACCGAAACTCAACAAGCAACCACAATAAACAACAAATAAAATATGCTGTAAATATTAAATAAATAACAGAAAGTAAAACAGCAAATAAATCAAACCGCACAAAATCAACACAAGAATTTTTTGTGACGAAGTGGAAAACTCTTGCGAGTAAAAAAACCACTCCAGGTATATCGGCTACCAGCCCAATCCACTATATAGAGAAAAACTTACAGCGATGGTCAAGACATATGGTGGCAACTCCACTGACTCAAGTACCTCAATACTGTAAGAACTCAAGGCAACTCCATAAGTCCGCGACCTACGGTTTTCTTCGGAACCTCTGAGTAGATTGTATCACCTCTGACGCCGGAACTCCGACTACCAAACTTCCTCCTAAAGAACTCTAAAGGGTTTGGAATTTTGGGTTAAGTTGTGTTGAATGTTTATCAAAGATGGATTCACACCATTAATGAAGAAGACAAGGAGATGAATAAGTCTTCAATGGTGGAATCAAGAAAGGTTGAAAACTTTGAGAGATTTAGCCTCAATGGAAATGTGTTTCAACCAGTGGGGATGGCGGCTACATATTATATTTATAGGTATGGTGAAAAGCTAGGGTTTTTCAAAGTGAAAATGCACAAAAATGAGTTCAGATCGCAGTCGCGCGACTTGTTAAAAATATTTAATTTTGCTGCTCTTTGCTTGTTAAAATTTTCAATTTACATTTCATTATTTGGTTTAATTAAAATTTTGGATTGAAATTAAAGACTACAAAATTGCCTCTGTTTTTGGCTATGTTGTGGTTAATCTTCAATTGTTGGTTGTTAAAGGCATTAAGGCGGTTGTTGATTGAATTTTGATTATTTTTCATGGCCCAAGCACTTTTAGGACCACTTTTAGCTTTAAGAGTTGTGGTTCACTCTGATTATTAGCCTTTGATTTTAGCAGTATGTTTGATTATTTTCCTTACATGCATGTTATTATGTTGCCTGTTACTGAGAATCCAATGCAATTTCCACTGAATTATTGGTAATAGACTAGTATTGTTGTGAATATTTTTGGGTTCTGAGTCTCATGATCAGCCATTTGTTTAGTATATTCCTTTAACCCATTGTGAAATTGTGTGGCCTGGTCCAATGGATGTTTTATTCTTTTTACTTTTTTCATGTACATATGAGCTTTATATGTGTTATACGAGGGATCTTGTAATATTCGTATTGGAATTGGTAATCCAATTCAATATTGGTTAATGGGTATTCTTACTTTTGGACACTGTAATTTAGTTCTTTTTTCAATGCGGATCTAGTATGCTAAAGAAACTCTTTCATTTCTGGAAGTACCAAAAATGTTGATCAATATCAAAGGTTAAAATGACTATGCCTTTGTTGTTTCAATTATCAATTGTGTGGATAGAATAACTTCATTTGAATTCTCGACTCTGGAAGACCGGCTTTGTAAGATGGCATTTTTTTAAAGCTTGTTATGGCTTTCTTTAAATTACAATAAAAATATTTTAACAAACAATAGTGGCATCTATGTGTATCGGAGTGGCATTATGCAAAGCTCAACGTGGCATGTTTAAGCATATTGTATAAGTTATAGATTCAGTAACCTAGAGTTGTAGGTTCAATGATCTATCTCAGTCAATTATCGGATTAAGCATTTGATCTAATTATCCTTTCAGGGTGAAGATGTTGGTGGCCTGGATATCGCAACACTGAAAGAATTGCAGAATTTTCATGTTGAGGCAATAACAAAAATTTGCCATGCAAAGATTAATGTTAGAATGTAATATATATATATTTTTTTGCTTGTAAATGGGAATATTTTATTTACATATATTAATATATTAAAAATTATGTTTTGTGTCATTTTACCATACAAAATATTATATGGTGCAAATTTAAATTTAAAATATAATTTCGGCTCTAAATTTAAATAATTTCAGTGGCAAAATTTATTTACCCATTAATATTATACTTTTAGTGGCGAAATTTTCGCCACTAAAGGTTATATTTTGCCACTATTTTTAGTGGCGAAATAAATTTTCGCCACTAATACCTTTTGTATCGCACTTTCAGTGGCGAAATATAATTTCGCCACTAATAGTATATCCCGAGTAATGAAATTGTTTTGTTACTTGGTGGTTGACATTGGATGTTGACGATTGTAGAAAAGATTTGACTTTGTGAAGTCAAATGAGAGAGTGATAAACTGTAATGGAACTATATAATTAATAAGATGAAATGACCCTTAGACAATTTTTGTATAAGTTTAATAGGATGTCAGAATCATTTACAAAGTATCTGATACTTAATGGTTCTTATGTTTTCTTATCGAAGAAAATTATCCTATAACTTATAGTGAGAGCGATATTTGATATCGATTTCAGAAATTACCATTGAACCATAGATCTAAGATTGTTCATGGCTTACGACGATCAAGTTTAGAACTTGATTAGGCTTTCGTTATGAATAGTTCATAAAATATGTGCAAATTGTTTGCGCAGCAAAAGCGAAGTAGGCTTGATAAAGGTTTGACCTTTATAGTATGACAATGGGAAAGTTATACCCAGTAGTCTATTGTAGATTCTGAGAAAACTTGTCTCTTGTCGTACTGTTTGGACAATTAAGGATTTGTTGGTTAATGTTAATATAAACTGTATTTTGGCTAAAGAATGCAAAGTGGCATTCTTGAATGATTTCTTCGAATGAGAGATCCGTTGTGATTTCTTTGTTTGAAGAATTCGTTCTGGAATGGCCCTAGAGTTTATATTCTGCTAAGATCACCATTTGATATATTAGATTGTGAGCCTATTGTAGACCCATATAAGTTTTTCGGAAATCTGTGTTCTCTGATTTTGATATTAGTCAGATTGTCTGGTTTTATCGAAGTATAGAGAATACGTATTTATCAGTAGGGTCAGTGGGAGCATACAAATTTCTTTATAGTGTTATATATCCTTAAGTCTTCTTTTCTCCGTGGTAACAGTGGGAGTAGTATTTGTTATATTTGATATATAAAGTTTTATATTAGATATAAAATTGAGAGACTTGTGAGATACTCTCATTAGTCGCATATTAGATAAAATCTAATAAAGGACACAACAAGACTATCTGTATGACAATTAGTATAACTGTTTGACAGTTAACGTGTCTTTTATGTATATAGTATTCATATTTCGTAAAGGATGATTCCTTTGTCGAAAGAGATATTGATTAGAATATCTAGTCAATCCTATGCATCATTGGATGATAGCGTAATGAATGCTATATTATGTGCGATTAAAGATATCAATTTAATCGTAATTGTTACGAGTTATTTTGATATGTTATAGACCATATGATGAGTCTTGGAACAAGTTCTTTGTTATCTATGAGATACTAAGAACGAGTTTCTTGTTCATGGAGAATTTAGTCAGCAACCATAAGGTCAGATTAGTTTTGATTCTAATTATGACATTAGATGGTCTATGTCATATAAAGTCAGAAAAGATGCAGTGGGAGTGTCACCGTTGGTTCTACTAAATTAGTTGAATCAGTTGTAACTTATGAAGTATTGACTTATGAAGTTGCAAAGTGACCTCAATGATTAGAAGTGTTCATATTAGTTTTGTGTTTGCGGTTGTCTGCAAAGTAATTGGATTTGATCTCTAAATACATAGACAACTCAGTAGCTATAACACAATACTGATATAGCATCTGAGTCATATTGAAGTGGAATTTGGATTCTACAAAATATGAATGATGCTGGATTAGGAAAACGATTGGGTTTGTTTGACAGACTCGATTTGTTAAAGCAGACTTACTTGTTCTTGCCTACCTCTTGAGTGCTGGTGAGCTATTGAGGACCATGAGTATACGATACACATTGAGATGGGTATTGTGGAAGCTGATTTCGGTCGAGGTCCACAATTGAGAATGAGTTGAGGGGCACAAGCGAACCGGCAAAATAAGAATAGAGCAAAAGAGGAGGTTACTGTCCACTGGTGTGATGGAAACCGTAGGCACTCCGACGCTCAAGTTAGCCAAAATATCAATGAGTCCAAGTCGAAAGGATTAAGGTGTTAGGATACCTTTATCACTGATTAATTGCCGTGAGGGCGGAGTATTGGATTTTATCTGATGGTAGGAGTCGTATATGTGATCTCTTCTTATTCTTTGTTTCACTCTTTTATAGGATCCATCTTCTGCCCGTTGGCAATTTCTTCAATGATGTTTTAATTTAGGTCCTTTAGATCCGATAACCGTCGACTTCATGATGATATTTATGAATTCGGATCCACTTCCTGATCTTTGTAACTGGTGTCCGTTTGTCTGTCTTTATGTTAATGAATTTGGGCTCGTGAGGCGGCCCATGGATCTTCTTCTGGGCTCTAGGTCTTGTGGTTGACTTCTGTGGTAAAAGTCGATTTTACCCCTGGTCCAATTTTGGCCCGTACAGTTTGTCCCATACTCTCTAAGTCTGGAATGTCCCAGGCTTTGAGAGTATCATCTGTCGAATAAATCGAGGTTTGGATGATTACTCCTCCGATTTTGGCGATGATCTTGAGCTATTGATGTTTCGTTTTGCAATTAAGAGGAAGAATTCAGGTCTACTCATCTTTGTCGTATGAGACGAATAAATTTACTGATTATATTTGACTCGACATGAGATATCAGGGGTGTTCATTGGTCGACTCGAACCAGATGGTGGCTCAGGATCACACTCGACATGACGTAAGTGTTGAGTGTGTTCGATGATTGTTTTTGACTCGACATGAGTCATCAGGGGTGTTTCTTGGTCGACTCGAACCAGATGGTGGCTCAGGATCACACTCGACATGACGTAAGTGTTGAGTGTGTTCGATGATTGTTTTTGACTCGACAAGAGTCATCGACGGTGTCCCTTGGTCGATTTGAACCAGTTAGAGGCTCAAGATCACACTCGACATGTCGTATGTGTTGTACGGATTCCATGATTCCATGACTCGGTATGAATCATGTGGGGGATGTCCCCTGGTCGACTGAACCAGATGGTGGTTCAGGAATGATATCACTCGACTTATCGTATGAATCGAGAATATTCCATGATTCCTTGACTACGCATGAATCATGTGGGGGGATGTCCCCTGGTCGACTGAACCAGATGGTGGTTCAGGAATGACATCACTCGACTTGTCGTATGAATCGAGAATATTCCATGATTCCTTGACTCCGCATGAATCATGTGGGGGGATGTCCCCTGGTCGACTGAACCAGGCGGTGGTTCCGGAATAACATTACTCGACTTGTCGTATGAGTCGAGAATATTCCATGATTCCTTGACTCAGCATGAATCATGTGGGGGATGTCCCCTGGTCGACTGAACCAGGCGGTGGTTCAGGAATAACATCTCGACTTGTCGTATGAGTCGAGAATATTCCATGATTCCTTGACTCGGCATGAATCATGTGGGGGGGGATGTCCCCTGGTCGACTGAACCAGGCGGTGGTTCAAGAATAACATTACTCGACTTGTCGTATGAGTCGAGAATATTCCATGATTCCTTGACTCCGCATGAATCATGTAGGAAAAAGTGATGCAGTAAAATGTTTACATTTCCTGATTTAGGTTATGACTTTTCTCATTGAGTTCATTCTATTCTAACCGGAGTTGCATAATTTTTTCTATGGAACTTCTAATCTATGACGAGTCAATAGCATTTAAAAGTGTGCATTTTTAGGTTGTAAAACTCTGATGAACTCCACCTTGGTGTGCTGAGGCATCATCCTGTCTCAGTTGCTGCCAGTTTTGTTTAGAGAACAACCTAGTGGAGTTTATCTTTGATAATTGACTCATTCGAATATGATGGGTCTAACAGTAGTGTTTAAACATGTGTGGGAAAATTGTAATTTATATATGTTTATTTGTTAAAAAAATTCACATGTTTTTTATACAATCATATAGTTCATTTTCCTAACATAAATGGCTTTCATCGGTTCTCTCCTAGAAAATAAATGAACAATTTTAACTCTGTTAGTTTATTAAAAGTGATTTTTCAGATCAACCCGCGATCCGATCCACGTGGGGTTTTAAAAAAATGATTTTTCAGGCTAACCCGACCCGACCCGATATTTGCAGGTTGGATTACGGATCTAATATTAAGACACGACCCGACCCTATTAGTTTATTATTATTTTTTTAAAATTTTTACTATTATTTCATTTGTTATTTTGAAACTTTATATATATGATAATTTTCGGGACATAAAATAACTAATATTTATATTTTAAAATAACTAAATCATTAATTTTTTTGCCGGCCCGACGACCCGACCCGATCGGGTTTCACCTCTCAAATATTTAGTTTGGGTTTCTCGACCCACGTGGTCCGACCCGATTGGGTCTCACAAAATTTAAGGATGTCCATTTTATACATGGATATCTATCTCAAATAGGAAAAGATCTACAATATAACGCATGTACCACGTCATCTGTGCAACAATCCAAATTGGATTAGGATTCGTTTATTCGTTCGATTCGATTCTCTTTAAAGAGAATACGGGCTTGAAAAACTGGATTCGTTTAATATATGGGTAAATTCAATTCGATTTGATTCGTTTATTAAACGAATCGAATACGAATTTAAGCTCATTGATTCGTTTATTTGTTTATGATTTGTTTTATTATTTTCTTTTACTAGTTATTATTATTATCAATTAAGATTCAAGAAATTATGGCTAATTGCCATAGAAAAAAATAATATCATCGATATTTAGTGAGATATTTTTAGTAAATATATTAATTACATATTTCATATGTATATATTTATGAAGAATTAATGTAAATAAATTATGGTAAATTATGTTATTGACTAATATCATGACTAAACGAATTTTCGTATTCAATTCCTTTAATAAACAAATCGAAGATGAAGCTTAATATTACGATTCGTTTAATAAACAAATCGAATACGAATCCATGACGTTATGATTTGATTCGTTTAGGATTCGATACAAATTCGATTCGTAGATTCGTTTTTTCCACCTCTAAATCCAATAATCAATTGTCACGCGTGCTAAAATATTAAAAAAATAACTAAAAAATGGATATGAAATCATGCATATCATTTACTAATTTATTGATGATACCATATCACTCATATCTCCGTTGTACCAAAAAATTACTCCTCAAGTATATTTGCAATAAATGGGTTAGTATTTTAATGTTCAGCGAGTATGACTAAGAGTTTATCCTTCCTTTAAACAACAATATAGATTTAGAAAAATGTTTTATTATCCACGAGTAGGGATGGTAAATTAGCCTAACTTTGAAAAGTCCAACCCTAAATTTAAATATTATTTGTTAATATTTTTAAGATATTAGAAAAATTAAATTTATTAAACTTTGAATTGATACTCTTAGTAAATTTTTTCATACCTAAACTTAAATAAAAATACTTAAAATATGATTGAATTTTTTAAAATCCGACTTGCACCATTTCTTGTCATCTTTTGACTTATTTGCTGCTCCTCCGTTATACTCCAAACCCACAAAATACATAGCAAAACAAGTAAAAAGCCCCAACCTGCTTGACACACCGCAAATAAAACATATAGCAAATAAATATAATTATATAAATATATTGATGAGGATATTGATCACTGGCTATGTTCTCTAAAAGCATTTGGTATGATCTTCATGCAAAATATAATTTTCCTGGATTCAGTAATTTCGGGTATGATCACTCTATTTTGGATTGTCAGGATTATTTTTTACGACAATAGTTTATTTCATTTGGAGGGAGAGTAATGCTCGGATGTATGGAGAAAATCCTAGATACAGTAGTGTTATCACACTGGATATATATATATATAGAGAGAGAGAGAGAGAGAGATTGATACTTTCCATAATTGGGATCCATCTCCTGTTAACAGATGGTTCCAAAGTTCTTGGAGGCTATCTCCTGATATATTTTGATGTTTTTTCTTTAGTTTATAATTGAGTTTTGTTAATTTTCTCTGAGAGGGGACGTCCTCCTAATAATTTTATTTATTCGTTTTTGGGTTTTTGGGTATGTCCCATTCCTTTTGGATTAATACACTTATCGCCTCCAAGATGCATGATTTGGTGGTAAATAACTTAAAATTGGATTGTCAGGTCTCGAAAGTACATGGGGTGCATTTCTTGTAAGAGTATGGGACAACCGTATGTTTTACCTGCTCCACTTAAGCCCGGATCGAATAATTTGACGGCGGAATTTTAACGTTTCCAAAAATAATAATAATAATAATAATAATACACTTACCTTATCCCCCCCCAAAAAAAAAAATTCCGAATGTCCGACTTCAAGATAGAACTTTTCAACTGTAATTTGTCTACTCAAAAAAACCCAAAAGAACTCATCAAATAAAAAACATTCGAATTGGATATACTGAACTATTTGAAAACATTGTCCTATTATATATATAGGCAAATCAAAATTACTTTATTATTGTCTTTTAATTACCTTGAATAAAAACTCTGAACATTACTACTCTATTACAAATACAAGGCATTTGAAGCTCTAGCTAGGAACACACATTTGACAAGCAAACATATCCATTACACAAGTGAAAATTTGTATATTCTGAATTAATATTATACCCCGTCAACACAAATGAAGAATGAGGAGCAAAACATACTTAAAATTTGTCGCATATAATAATAATGAGCAAGCTGAGAGCATAAAGAACCCAGATGGTGCATTTGAACCAGAGTGGAATGGGATTGTAATTGCGAGGATGATTGAAAAGACAGCAAGGAATATTGCAACTTTCCTCAATACTTGTGATGTGATTGTAAACTTGTGGCCAATAGATATTGCAACAAAGAGTAATAGAAAGATTACTAAGATGATAAAAGAGAGCAAATTGAAGGAAACAGAGAGTGGGGATTTAGTTTGTGCAGAAAGGGTAGCTATTTGAATTGCTGATGCGAAGCAGAATGCCATCACAATATTTTCCCACTGAAGCAGAAACTGGTTCGGGTTGTGTTGTTCATCAATTGCAGCAGCAGGAGGCTGAGCTTCTGAGTCATTAATGGACGGAGAAGATGATAGCGGGTCTGAGCTAGGACAGAATTGGGACATAATGAAGCTCATGATTGAAGTGAAAAATGTTTTGAGACTTGAAGTGATTGCCATTTTTGTGTTTGTGATTTGTGCACCAGCTTTGAAAGTCATAATTAATTTATAAGGAGGTTTCGAAGCTTCAGCAAGTTTATCAAAACTTCCTGTTTTATTTGGACGGTTCCTTGGAGTTTGTAGGGCATTATTCTTTATAATATCTTTTAGTTTTAGAATACACACGCCCAACTTTGCAACCAGAGGTCCAAATTTTATATCCCTTTAGCTGTCCCAGATTTAATAGTATTCGCTGGCACAAACTTGATCATTAGCCATCAAATGACCAAGATTCCTTTGCAGTTAATAAAAAGACAGCAACATTTAAGAATCAAATAGGGAGGTCTCCTTAGGTTGGGGAGACCTTGCTCGTACTTAATAAGATTCAGATTGTCGGCTCTAATCTCTTTATAGATTTTCCAAAAGATGACGCAATGAGGTTTCCAACTAATAGTAACCCATCAATCGAATCCTCCGAATATAGGAAATGACATGTTTGGACTCACCATTGAGGAAACATCTTCTTCTTTTTTTGTTTTTTTTTATTTTTATTTTTATTTTTATTTTAATTTACTTGAAGAGAACAAGTCCATGTCAAATTTTTTTTTTTGTTCCTTATTTTTGAGATTTTTTAAGTTTTTTTTTTTATTCTTTTATTGTTTCAATAGGATTATAATATTTTAATTTTACCACAATAATTATTGACGTAGGTGTTAATATGAGTCTTTTGTTGAATATTTTAAATATTGAGATTGATATTTATAAAACTCTTCAAACAAATAAAAATTTGTAAGTTCAATTAATTCTTCTTTGACCAAGAGAACAGAAGGAGGAGGAGGAGGAGGCCAACTAAATTGAATGAATAATATCAAAGTAAATGAAGTTCATGTTGTCGATCGGATATAATGAATTCATAACTCAATACAACAGTCGATCCTACTTAATCTGGAAATTTATTAAAATTTATTCTATAAATTATTAAAAAAATTAATTAATTTATTAAATAATTTTGATTTGTCTCTATTAAAATGAATAATATCAAATTTTACTTTTATTAAATCAATATTCTAAGTATGACATTCTTTTTTATTCTTATCAAATCAAAATCATTTTATTAGTCATTTTAATTTCCTTCAACAAGACATCGTTCGATCAAAAGCTCCGGACACTCCTCTTGGACGTAAGGAAAGAGAAGAAGGCCAACAATGGAACTTTCGGATAAGATGTATTGAACATTTCAACTATTTATTTGAAAATGTTGTATTGAAATTACAAGTTATCAATCGAATCCTCCGAAAATAGGCATGCATCCTTCAAGTCATGGTTTTATATATTTATTTTCTTAATATGTAGAAAAATGACAGGCCTGGCCCTACCAATTAGGAAAATCAAAAGAAAAATGTAGAAAGAAAGTATCGGATATCTGATTTGTTGACTGTTGTTTTTTATTTGAATGATAAAATAGGAAACTCATCCCTCGAATAAACCTCTCTTAGTGAATTTGTTTGGTTAATAGTACATATCACAAATTTAGCAGGCAAATAAGGTAAATACAGAGATTTACGTGGTTCGGCGGAGTGGCTCATGTCTACGTTCACGGGAGAAATGTGATATTTTTACGAAGGCTTAGGGTCAAGACCTACCCGATCTATAAATAAACCTATAATTTAAGGTTGTGATGAAATTAGTATTTTGAGTTTATAAATTGGATTTTTTATATATATATATATTTTATGTGATACTTTAACTTGTTTATTGAATCTCGTTCTTAATGTTTCTTTTTGCCTAATCACTAATTAGATTGATGTGGTAAGCTTAATTGAACTTGACAAGGTAATTTCAGGTTTAGTCTTATATTCAATAGCTCACGATCTCATCTTAGGGATTTCCCCACATGATGGAAATATACCTGTAGGGCGGGTGTAATCATAATTGGAACCTGACCTTAATGAATTTGGGGTTAATTAGTTGATATAGAAATATAGTTAATTAATTTACTCTGAATATTTACACATGACCATCGAAAGAGATTTGTGGATATCTTAGTGTTTTTGGTTAATAAGTCATTTTATTTCATGAGAAAAACCAATTCATCTTTAAAATAATATTGGGTGGATTCACAACCCTAAATGTCTTCTTCTCATTGATTACCTTTAAAATTACCATAGTTATATTTGTTTTCTTAACTTTAATTTAAATTCAATTCAAAATCATATTTAATTTTAATTCAATACTTGTAGGTATTCATAATAATTAATAACGTAGATAATAAATTTTCGTGGGATCGATAACTTTTATATTATTTGAACGATATATGCGCTTGTGTAACATGTGAAAATCACAAACCATAAGCTAGGTAATTTTCATGATATTGTTTACTTTATGTGTGACTTCCCCTCTAAAATAAATTTCTTTGTTCTATGTTATGTTCAAGTTCCAAAAAACCTATTATTTATCAACAACTGTAAACCCCCAATTACATCACCGATTTTCTCTCCTCAATACAAAGAGGACAACATAAAGAAAAATGAAATTAACCTCCAAGATACAACAGTAATCATGTGAGATTATGCTCCACGAATAATTATTTTAAGGAAATTATCATTTGTTCGTTTATAAACAGCGTAAAAAAATATTTATCATGGAAATTTTAAAATTATTCTCATTTCCACCTGGCATATGAAGTTTCAATGATATTTACTTTTTCAATTTTATAAGGTGTAAAACATATAATTTTTCTTAAATTGAATGGATAATTGGTATGTGAAAAAAATAATTCAAAGTTTTAAATTTTATTTTATTTAAAATATGTCTTTAGATGAGCTATTTAAATTTACACTTGCGTTCTCCCCTAAAAAAAATTTATTGGTTGTCGTGCTTGATTTGGATTGCTATGTTATTTGGTCAAATTAGCCCTTATTTAGGGTAAAATTTATAGCTAGAGAATATTTGAATATTATATTTCCAAGTAGATTTTAGGATGAGTTGATATGTGGATGCAACAAAAGGTTTTTATTAAAAAAATTAATTAGGGTAAAATTTATAGTATTTAATTGAAGTCAAACTTAAAATCACAATCATATCTCTCTCATATGAATTCGAAATCACAATTTATTAAAATATTTATACAATTAACATAATACTACAATTATCATTAATAAAATTCTCTCAAATTTGGACTTGTTGGAATTAACCACGAAATTAATGTGTTGCATATACTTTACGATGATATTCTTTATAGTTATATTTGTACGAATAACAAAGATATACCAGAAATATTGGGTGTAATATTTTATATCTGCATCTTTGTTATAATAAAATATAATATTATAATATTTCTTATATCAATTTTTTTTTTTTTTTTTGCAATTTCTTTTTGTATTTACTATCTTTGCTTCCATGATTTTTTTTTATCCCATCATTTATTAATAGTTATAGCAACAAGCCGATCATGGTATAGAATATCAATATAGATATTCAATCCATTCAATCAATAAAGATGAAAATTATCTCATTGTTCATTCTTAAACACCCGACCTACAAGTCCACGTTCATATGAAAATTATCTCTATTTAAACAAAATATCGATACTTATATTCAATCCATCTACATAATAACTATACAAAATTATCTCTTTATAAATTCTTAACATAAAATCTCATCCACCAATAAATTTTTATAATCCTTATTTATTAATATAGAAGAAATTGGCAGGAAATTTCTAGGTAGGAGAAAGACGGACCCAACTGGGGCCACCAATAATAGTCTGATTTCACACACACCTGCTCTTCTAATCGGACCTTCGAAGAATTTTGTATGTGTATATATCTAAAAGCACGTTGAGAGCAGGATCTGCAACTCTGATTCAATTTTACCAGCAGCCGGTGATGGAACCCGTGCAGTATTCTGCATCTACAGCCGAACCCATTGAGAATCAAGACTACATCCATGAACGCCTTCAGCAATTGATTGGAGGATCGTGTGAGGGCTGGAGCTACGCTATATTCTGGGAATCCTCCTGTGATTATTCCGGCTGTTTGTTAGGATGGGGTGATGGGTATTACGAGGGAGAAGGAGATAAAGTGAAACCCAAAATGATAATGTCATCAGCTGCCGAGCAGGAGTATCGTAAGAAAAAGTTCCGCGAGATGATATTGATTTCTGGATTAACGCCGACGCCTGATGATATTGATTATGAAGATATTACGGATATCGAATGGTTATTTCTGGTATCGATGTTTCGGTTATTTTATGTGGACAGTGGCGGGCTGCCGATACAAGCGTATTTGAATAACAGTCCGGTTTGGGTTAGCGGAGCCGAGCGACTGGCTAATTCTGGTTGTGACAGGGCGAGCCAGGGACTGGTGTTCGGTTTACAGACTTTGGTTTGTATACCGTTGGCAAATGGGGTTGTTGAATTGGGCTCCACTGAGATTATTAATCAAAATTCGGATCTCATACACAAGGTTCGTTTTATTATTATTTTTTATTTCTTTAGCAAATGATTATATGGTATTAGGATTCATAATCTGATCTTCAGATCCTGGATCAAATTCATATCATTCCAATCCGATTCGTTTCATGTAAGAGTCTGTAATAGTCGGGATTTTAGCCGAAGGAGTTTCCTTCTCATTGGTTATGTTATATATGTTTATTCTTGATCTTTTGAGTTGTAGTTGTGGAGTCTGTGGAAAAAGGAGGATGATTCTTCTTGCTGGATTTTTTGGAGGAGGGTTTATAGCACTTGTGATTCCAGTTTGTTTGTCTCTGATGTTCAAATTGGCCAGAAAGTTAAGGTATATAACAATATCAAGCTTCCGATTCTCATAGAGTGCATTGATTTTCTTGTAATTGCAATGGCTTTTTTGCTTAGTTGTTTTAGTTTTGATTGACAATTTTTCTAGGAGAAATATTGATAATAGAGACTAATTAAACAGGGATTAAAGAAGGATAAAATTAATGAGAAGAAAGAAAGAAAGTTGAATTCGAAGGTCTGGGATGAGTTCACAAAGTCTAAAGGAGAAGATGGAGAGCAATTGGCTATTTGCAATCATTGTGGGGGAGAGTTTGATGGTTCAAGCAAGAATGGAACCACTCATCTCAAAAAGCATTTAGAGTCAATGAAATGTCGAGCTACGAGAAATGGAGGTGATGGAAATGGAGATAAATCAACCAAAACAAGAGATTTAGCTTCTCCTGTTGTTATCAAAGAAAGATCATATGTACTTACCATGGAGGTGCGTTGCCTTTCTTATCACCATAGATAGTTTTTTTAGTTAATTCCAAGAAATAAAATTCAGTTGTTTTTTTAGTTAATTCCAAGAAATAAAATTCAGTTTGTTGAATTGTTTTCTATTCAAGATGGAAGAACAAAATGCGAAGAAAGAAAGAAAGCGAAAGTCGAAGGTCTGGGATGAGTTCACATGGTCTCAAGGAGAAGATGGAAAGCAATGGGCAGTTTGTAATCACTGTGGGAGAGAGTTTGATGGTTCAAGCAAGAAGGGAACCACCCATCTCAATGATCATTAAACACGAAGAGATGTCATGATAAGAGAAATGGAGGTGATGGAAATGGAGATAAATCAACCAAAACAAGAGATTTTGCTTCTTCTGATGTTATCAAATAAGAATCACGTGTAGTTACCATGGAGGTGAGTTGCCTTTCTTCTCTCTATAGATGATTTTTTTTAGTTAATTAAAAAATAAAATTCAGCAAGTTTGTTGAAATGTTTTCCATCCAATTAATTTTGACAGGAAAGCATATGATGAAAGTGAGAAGGAAAAAAAAAGTCAAAAGTCAAAACCTTTGGGATGAGTTCACAAATTCTAGAGGAGATGGAAAGCAATGGGTTATTTGTAATAATTGTGGGGGAAGCTTGATGGTTCAAATAAGAAAGGGATCACTCATCTCATAAATCATTTCGAGTCCATGAAATGTTGATCTAAGGCTATACGTTTGGATTGATGAAAGAGGTTAATATATAATAAAATATACTTCAAAAACTTGAATATTTAATGAAATTGTCTACAAGCGCACAACACAAAAACACTCTATATATCCAAGAGGGGGAGTGAATTGAGTTATGGCCTAACAATGCGGAAATTAAAATCTTTGCCGATTTTACGCTACAAAGCTAGTAGCTTTACCAATTAAGCTTATGTTAATTTTCCCAATTATAATATATCACCTAAATGCAAGTTTCAACACAATAATCATATATATAATAAAACTTGCAATAAGTAAAGAATTTAGGGTTAGAGAAAATAACATAGTGATTTATAGTGGTTCGGCCAACAATATCTACGTCTACTACTCCACCAAGCCGCGTTTAAAGATTTCCACTAACAACGAGTTTTTCGTGGCTCACCCGCAACCAAAAGTTTTACATACTAGGTTCACTTAAAACCTCTTACAATGAGTTTTGTCTACTAGGTTCACTCAAGTTTTGTCTACTATGTTCACTCATAAACTTCTTACAATGAGTTTTATGCATAGGCTCACTCACGAACCTCTTATAAGTGTTTGAATATGAAGATTTACAAATACACGTGGGCACTCATAAAGATAATGAAGATTCAATATGTGAATTGCTTACCCAAGTATTCTAAGCTCACTACTAATGAATATGAAGGTGTAGTGTGTGAGATTGATGAATGATAGTATATGATTATGAAGATTTAATAAACTCTATGTTTCTGCATTAGAGTAAATTGTATGAAGATGTAAGATCTTTTGCAAAAACGAATTTGGGGCCTATTTATAGAAAAAATGAAAAATGCCCCAACAACTATGTCTGAGACCGGTATGCCGGTCTCCAGACACTGGTATGCCGGTCTGGCAAATACAACAGCTATATTACCGTTTGAATATATCTGTTACACTGGTATGGACATCGGTATGGTCCTTGTTGGTTCTAGTAAGCATGTAAAATTATAAGGCTCACCGGTATGGACACTGGTACGCTGACCGGTATGGTCCTTGCCAATTCTAGTAAGGATTCAACAGTTTAGCTCACCGATATGGTTGATCGGTATGGTGCATGCTGGTTCCAGTGGCTATTCAATCTCCAGATAAACCGGTATGGGTCATGCCAATTCCAGAGAGCTTGCAAAATAGAGCATAAGACCGGTATGGTACCAGTATGCCGGTCTTAGTGTAAAAATACAGATTTGAAGGTTTAAAATATTTTGCACATGATCTTAATGCATCTATATGAATGTGCATGTGTCATATGAGCTTAGTTACTTAAGTAAACATTTCACTTTACAATTAGAGCCCTAAGCTAAGACTAAATAATATTTTTCTTCGTTTTGCCGCTAGTCTTCACATTCATTGCTATTCACCACCAATGTGCTTGGACATCTTTTTGTAATGTCTCGCTAATGTGCATCGAAGACTTCAAGTGTTGCGTCATCAAAATCCATCATGCGTATATGTTGCTAACATTTAATGTTTGGTTGGATGTAGAGTTGAAGGGAGGCTTTCAAGGAGTGTGGTTTTGTGAAAAATGGGTTAGGACTTGGTTAACTGGTTTGCGTTTGAGTTGAGAGGGTGTATTTTTTTGTAATAACCTGAAACAGTCGGGAGTTTTACCTGTTTTATTTAAATTTAGGTCGGATGGTTTGACGGCAGGATTTCTAATGTTTTTAAAAAAATGGAAGGGAGTGGAATAAAAAAAAAAGTCATTAATCATTATATATAACCATCCAAATTGTAGACTTGTAAGATGCGAATGGAATGCAATTTGAAAAATAAAATAAAATTCTAAAAGATATAACTGCTGTCTTTTGAACCTATCAAGTTATATTCATTCTATCATTTAAAAAAACAAATAATATTATGTTATTACGCTCCATTGGATTACATGTTATTATTAACCAAGTCAGAGAAGCTATGTATTTAGCTCTTTGAATAAGCAAATATCGTTCCTTTGCCACTAACTATAAATTTATCGTGGTTGCCAAACTCAATGATCACAAATTCTCATCTCACTCTTGCTATCATATATTACATTCTATTAAGTTACCTTATAATATGTTGACGATTTCCTTTCGTTGGAATGGTAAAATAGGAAATTCACAATTTGAATAAACCTCTCTCAAGCAGTGAATTTGTTTAGTAATAAAAAATCAAAGGTAAACTTGACGAAAGATAGGTAAATCACAGAGATAAAGATTTACATGGTTCGACAGTTAGTGATTCCTATATACATCCATAGGAGAAAATGAGATATTTTATAACTATTTGGGATCAAAATCGACCCGAACTACAAAAAGAAAAATGAACTAATACAATAATAAAATACCTCTGATCATACAAAAGCCCGATACAATTCTCTCAATTTCATGGCAATAGAGTTGCTTTTCAAAAAATAAAGCATTGCCCGAGGGGAGAAATTCATCCAAATTCTCAATTACTACATAGGTTGGTTGTTAAAGTCAAAGAATACAGCCGCTGAAAGCAATGATTTTATATTTAAAACTATTTTAGGTGGGTTCCACTAATAAAAATAAAATAATAAAAAATTTATAGAGGTTTCATTTTATTATTTTCTTCATTTCATTCTCAACCAAATCACATGTATTCAAAGAGAGAAAAATATTGTTTATTCTCAAGAGTTTGTGAGAGAGTTGTAGTTCTCTTATTCTAAGAGATGTGAGATTGTTCACTCCTTCTTTTTAGAGAGGTGAGATTGTTCACTTCTTCTTTTTAGAGAGAAGTTGTAAAAAAATTTCCACTATAGTGAAATCCTTCTACATTTACCCGTAAATGTTTCTCTCACTTAAAGGGTTTTATTACGTTAAATTTGTATCTCATTATTTTATTTTAATGTTAAGATTTATGGTACACTAAGCCTTTTAATTATTATTGTACTGTTATATAGTAGGCAAAACCTCCTAAACTAATAATTATTCTTAATTTCACTTTACTTGCGTGCCAGTTTCAGCCTAGGATCCACTAATAGTGGTATCAGAGCTTCAGATTCAGGATTACTGTTCACGGAGACTGTTCACATATACGGTATATTACTATTTAGATATACTATACTTTTCACGTAGATGGACTATTCACGTATATGATACTATTCACGGTGAAAAAGTAAAAGCCGTGAAATGTCGAGCTAAGAGAAATGGAGATGAATCAACCAAAACAAGAGATTTACAAAACAAGAGATTTAGCTACTCCTATTGTTATCAAAGAAAAATCATATGTACTTACAATGGAGGTGCGTTGCCTTTCATATCACTATAGATAATTTTTTTAGTTAATTCAAAAAATAAAAGTCAGTTTGTTGAAATATTTTCTATCTTAGATGAAAGAACAAAATGAGAAGGAAAAAAGAAAGCGGAAGTCGAAGGTCTGGGATGAGTTCACATGGCCTGAAGGAGAAGATGGAAAGCAATGGGCTATTTGTGATAAATGTGGGGGAAGCTTGATGGTTCAAGTATGAAAGGGACCACTCAAAAATCATTTAGAGTCCATGAAATGCTGATCTAAGGCCATACGTTTGGATTGATGAAAGAGGTTAATGTATGATAAAATATAATTCAAAAAATTTAAAAATTAATATTTGGTTGGATGTAAGAATGGAATGGAGGCCTTAAAAGGGTGTGGTTTGGTGGAAAATGGGTTAGGATTTGGTTGACGGGTCATGGGTTCGAGTTCATGGGGTTTATTTCTTGTAAGAGTTTGAAACGGTTGGGAGTTTTACATGTTCTGCTTAAATTCGGGTCAGAAAATTTGACGACGGGGTTTCCAACGTTTCTAAAAAAAATGGAATGGAGTGGAATACAAAAAAAGGTCATAAATCATTAATATCTAACCATCCAAATCGTAGACTTGTAAGATTGGGAATTGAATGCAATTTTAAAAATAAAATAAAATTCTAAAATATATATTGTCTTTTGAACCTATTAAGTTATATTCATTCTATCAATTTTTTTTTAAAATAATATTATGCTACATTACTTTCCATTGGACTACATGTTAGAGTGTTTATTAACTAAGTCAGAGAAGCTATGTATTCAGCTCTTTGAATAAGCAAATATATGTTGACGGTTGTTTTTTTGTTCAAATGGCAAAATAGAAAATTCACCAAGGTAAGGATTTATGTGGTTCGTTTGATGGTTGTTTTTTCATTCGAATAAATCTCCTTCAAGCAATGAATTTATTTGGTTAGTAGGGAACCGAAGTTAATTTGAAAAAAGATAGTAAATCACAAAGATAAGGATTTACGTTGTTCGTACTTACATCCATGAGAGAAAGATTGATACTTTATTACTACTTTATTACTACTCGGGGTCATTAATCTTCATGTGGTTGGGTTAGGTTGACTAC
>SKCR01023900.1:0-48799 GCA_019454045.1 Zanthoxylum bungeanum | reverse complement strand
CTATTTCCTTCATTTTTGCCCTCATTTCTTCAATGCACAAGGTTTCTTTCGAAACAGCTGGAAAATAACTCATTCCCGCCTATAGCTACCACAAACTACCCGACTCATTCTCTACTCAAGAATTTCAACTTCAGGTAATAACTTGACATAGCTGCTTAGGGCCTTACCAAAATCACTTGATAATTTCTCAAACAATCCACTATAAAAAAATCCATCATAATGATCCAGGTATGGGGGCTACCCCAATGGTTATCGTTAGCTGCACCCGACCTAGTGGGACAACTATTGTGCCCCCAAACCCATATGATAAGGTCGCGTCCTGGATTAAATTAGTGAACTCCACGCCCAAACTATTTAGGGCCTCTCTAAGGATGATGTCCACCGCGTTTCCAATGTCCACTAATATTATATCCACCTCTGCCCCACTAATATTGGCTTTGATTATCAGCGCATCATCGTGAGGGTAGCTTATAACCTAGACATCATCATCAGTGAACATTATGGGCACTAATCTGGCCTTTTGAATCCACGGGGCTCTCTATACTGTCAATACCTCGAGGCCCTTGATCCGGCAGTAGTTTTTCCTTGCTCGGTTAGAATCTTCAGCTAACGTCCTACCTTCTGCTATTGTAAACATGGGCATCTACTCCCTTTGCTGTCTCACCTTTATGACTTCATGATCAATACATTCCTTGAGGTAGTCGTCTCTGACCAAGTCCTCGACTTATTACTGCAGGTCTTTGCAACTCTCTATCCCATGTCCTCTGGCATTATGATGTACACAGTAAGCCCTAAAATCCCTCTTATCAGCCGAAAACCTCCTCGGGTCGGGCTCATTCAGCATGCATTTGTCCTGAACGATTGGTAGAAATGATTAATCGTGCTGATGCTTTTATTGCTTTGCCAGGTGGCTTGGGTACATTGGAGGAAATTTTTATTGTGCTATCTTGGGCGAACTTGAACATACACCAGAAACCAATTGGGCTATTTAACGTTGATGGATTTTATGATTTTCTTTGTGTGTTTCTTAATGATGCCAGAAGAAATGGGTTCGTGTCAAAACCTTTGAAAGAACTCATCTTCACTGCCAGAACTGCTCCAGATCTAATAGACCAACTCATAGCCTATGAACCACAAGTTGACCCTATCCTTTCAAAGATAAATTGGTCCGAGGACGATCGTGGTAAGAGGCGTAGGATTAATCTGGATCTTAACCTTTAATTTCCTGTAGATTTCAGCTAACCAGGTACGACCTTCTTAACTCTCCTTTTATTGTTTAAGACATTATGGACAAGGTCTCATTTAGGTTTGGGGGAGGGAATTAGTTGATCAGTACCTTGTTTTTAGTTGTGTGTTATTTTTATTTTTAGTCCAAAATTTTTCGAAATATAAAAAAAAAAATTGGAAAATTTTCAAGAATTACAAAAATATTTTGTGTTTTTGTGTTTTTATTTCGACTAAAAAGGTGAAATTGGTAAGAGATAGCTGAGTAAGGAGTTTCCACTCTTGAGACGTATCTCAAACCTATTTCGAAACAAGTTAATTTTTGTTTATTTCATTTTGAATTATTTAATTTGTGAATTCTCCTTAAAACGGACTAAAATGGATTTTCATATGTTCAGTTAGCAGATATTATCAACATATATAGTAACATACGGACATGAGCTAAAATTGAAAAGTTTGTAATATTCAGTGCTCTAGTTTAATTGGAGGAAACATCTCAAAAAGCAATGGAGTAAAAAAAAAAAAAAAAAACTTCTGAGATCCGAGTTATTAAGTCTATAAGGGTGTTTTAACACCTAGTGCCCTAAAACCAACTGGTTTGGGAGTCATTGGCCCAAAGCTCGTTACATGGATCGAAGATGCTGCAAAAATTTATATATCTGAAGTCTGAGTAATTAAGTTCGTAGGGGTGTCTTAACACCTGGTGCCCTAAAGCCAACTGGTTTGGGAGTCACCGACCCAACACTCGCTACATAGATGGAAGATATTGTATATAAATAGAAAATAGAGAAAAACCAAAAAAATCAGAAAAATGAGAAAAATTATTCCATTGCTACAAAAAGGTGTGAAATTTGATAGAACTTTAGGAAAAAATATTACTCTCTTATCAACTGCACTTATGACTGTTGTGGGCAAAAATGAGTTGATTAATATTTTGTTGGCTGTTTGTATATGGAGAATGGTAAATATAATCGGAGAATTACTTATTCAGTAATTTAAAATAAACAAAACAACTAGTAACTTGGAGTAGAAGTTTCACTGATAGTCACTAACATCTTTATCTCTTTTCGCTTGTCTTTTTGCTTTTGTGTGCATTAGTTTTAACTAACTTTTTACTTTTATAAAAATGTTTGTGGGTATCATTGTTGTAAACCCTCACGAGACTACAACTCGTCCACTGGGGACACCTAGGGGTTTAAAGGCTTGTTGCATACGCTAAATGCAATCATGATCCCTACGAAAGTGGCTTAGTTAATTTTATTTTCATGTTATTTTATTTAGTTTTGCTCGAGGACTAGCAAAATGTTAGGTTTGGGGGTTTGATGAGTGGTATTTATATCACTATTTCCCACTCATTTAACCTAATATTTTGTATAGTTTCTTGAGTTTTGTGAACGTTTTGATATGTTTTGTGTTATTTTGTAGATAAATAAAGTTTGGAAAGCATTGGAGGCAATTTGGGGCAAAAACGGACAAAAATGCGTCAACAGGGATATTTTGGTCTTAAGAGCGTCGCGACGCCAAGCCTTCGCGTCGCGACGTCTAAAATGCGCCGAATAGTGCTAACGTGGCCCGGTCCACAAATCAGAATCTGAGAAAAGTTTGACTTTGCTAAAATGCGCCGTGCCACGTGTCACCATCACAACCGATCTACTAACATGCGCCGTGCCACGTGTCAGCATCCTACGGTGCTGACAGTCATCATCACCACGTGTGCCACGTGTCATCCTACGTGTCTCCATGTCATCAGACACGTCAGCAAGTCAACAAGTCAAAATTGCCACGTGTCGTGCCACATCATCATTAGCCAATCAGGAAGTGACATGTGTCGCAATTCTATGGTGCCGACAGTCTCTTTCCCACGTGTCGCCACGTCGTCGCCACATCACCGCCACGTCGTCGCCACGTCAGCATCAATAATTGAGTATCTAATCCTTATCTGACACGTGGTGGATAAGAATCTCAGCGACCAATCAGAAGCCGCCACGTGTCACAATAATTGAATCCCAACCACCGCGCCACGTGTCACCTTATCTGCTTATCCAGAATCTTCAAACCGGTGAACCAGAGTGTGCCACGTCGACAAATCTGGCGTAGCGAGACTGAGGGCCCTGGCGTCGCGACGCTGGAAGCCTACCGAGGCCTATAAATTGAGCTCGAGATTTCAGAATTCAGTGCACCACTCTCTCTCTTATAATCTTTCTAAAGAGAGAGTTTCTCTCTCTACTTTCTTTTAATTTTTAGTTTTTTAGTTTTTTAGTTTTGTAATTAATTTTAATTACGTTTTGTTAATATAGTAATTAATTATTTTTACTTTTTACAGTTTTTATTATTTACCATGAGGAGGTAACTCCCCCAGCTAGGGTGAAAGGTAATTCTTTTACTGTTACTATTTAGATTAATCTCCCTTAAAAATAATATATTCACTATTTAAAATATTGACTTAAAAAGGATACCGCCAGATTGGTCGGTTGGTAATTCATTTTAATCTGATTTAAACCTGACTAATAAAGGATACCGCCAGATTGGTCGGTTGGTAATTTAATTTTGGTTCCGCCTTTATGGCTGGTTGGACTTAATTTGACTTAATCAGGTTACCGCCTATATGGCTGGTTGGAAAAAGAATCACAAGTTTATATATTATTTTATGGGAGATATCTAAATTAGTAGTAGTAAAAGTAATTCCTTTTACCTTAGCATTTTATTTTATTGTAATTTACTTTTCAGTATTTACTTTACCGCATTTTTACTTTATGTCTTTTATTTTCAAGTTTTTACTAGCCCTAGTTATGTGTTGTAACTAAATTAGTTATCTGGGGTTGTGATGAAATCCAATATCACGTTTTATAAGGGTTAGATTATAGCTTGGGTAATATAAAGATTTATTTATTGAGTCTTAAACTTAATGCTTTTTCATTAACTGGCCATTAATAAAATTGATCTGGTAAATCTAAAATGAACTAGACATAGGGATTTTAGGTTTCAGCCTTAGACTCAATAGCCCACGATCTTCCTTGAGGATAGATAACCCTTTAATAGATTTCCTTACAGGATAGGAATATACCTGTCGGGCGGGGGTAGCCATAATTGGAACTTAAACTTAATGAATCCAGATAATTTGGTTGACATAGACATATGGTTCAATTGGGTTAAACTGGGTATTTGTGTCTGACCATCGACAGAGGCTTACACATAATTTAGTGTTCCAGGTTAATAAATCAATATATTACCCAACTTTAAGATAACCACTTCATCTTTAAAATGATATTGGAAGAAATCACAACCCTAGATAGTTTTTAATATTGAATTTTCTTAAACCTATTTTCGAACAATTTTATTTACTTGCTTTTAAATTTAGAATCGTCACCATTTCAAATCAATCAATCAACTTGTTAGATACTAGTAATCATTTGACCTCATAAAATTAATAGATTAGATATTAAGTCCTCGTGGGATCGATATTTTTATACTACTTGAACGATACGTGCGCTTGCGTTATACGTGTGTGTTTACGCCGGTCAAGTTTTTGGCGCCGTTGCCGGGGACTTATTTATCTTTTACTATTAGTTTAGGGGTTAGATACCGTTACTTGTATCTAATTTTTTTTACTTATTGTTTTTGTTTTCTTGTGTTTCAGGTTTCAGAAACTACATGAGACGAACCAGAAGCTTTGAACTCCGACCGCTTGACCCAGAAATTGAAAGAACCATCAGACAGTTGAGAAGGGAAAGGCGAGAAGGCCAAGAAGCTTTAGTCAACATGGAACCTGAACCTTTGAACGTTGCACCACCAATTCCCATTCGAGACAGAACCATTCCGGGGTTGACAGACTCATTTCTTGTATTGTACTTCCTCCCTTACCAGCAAATGCGTGTGACATCAAAACATGCATTCAGATGATTCAGCAGTCAGTTCAGTTGGGGGAATGCAACTGAAGATCCTAATGCCCACATCAGCAACTTCCTGGAAGTTTGCGGCACTTTCAATTACAACCGAGCAGCTGAAGAAGCAATGAGACTGCGAGTTTTTCCATACTCCTTGAAGGACAGAGCTAAAGCTTGGCTACATTCACTACCAGCAGGTTCTATCACAACTTGGAACACTTTAGCCACCAAATTCTTGCAAAGTACTTTCCACCAGCCAGAACCGGAAAGTTGAGGAATGACATCACATCCTTTGTACAACAAGATTCAGAATCCCTCTGCGAAGCTTGGGAAAGGTACAAAGATTTACTCCGGAAATGTCCTCACCATGAGATTCCAAAGTGGCTACAAGTTCAAACCTTCTACAATGGACTTTCTGGAATAATGAGAACCACAATCGATGCTGCTGCTGGAGGAGCTTTATGGCAAAAGGAGAAGATCAAGCCTGGGACCTAATCGAAGAAATGGCCAACAACAATTCCTTGTGGCCAACAGAAAGGAGCATGATCCAAAGAATTGCAGGAATTTATGAAAGTGGAGCAAACACAGCAGTGAATACCAGGCTGGATCAGATATGCAAATGTCTAGAAACACTTAGCACGCAAGTTGTGAACATCGCTGGATCCACAAGTTCACCATATGGAGGAGCACCAGAGTCGAAACCAACTTGAAGAGACGGTGAATTATGTCAACAATTTCAACAGACAGGGGAACAATCCATATTCCAACACCTACAACCCAGGGTGGAGGAATCATCCTAATTTTTCATGGAGCAACAATTCAGGCCAACAGCAGAACTATCCACCACCTGAATTCCAGCAACAGAACAAAAGCCAGGAGCAGGCAAATGAACCAGGAATAACAGAAGTGTTGACCTACTTGAAAAAGATGGAAGCAAAACACGACTCTCAAGCAGCAAGATATGATGTTATGTTTCAAAATCAAGTAGCATTAATCAAAGCCATTCAGCCTCTATCAAAGCACTGGAGAATCAATTGGACAACTGCCAATGCTCAGAGTTACAGACCGCCAGGTACCCTTCCTAGCAACACAGAGCCAAATCCAAGGAACATGGGGAAGGAGCAATGTCATGCCATCATGTTAAAAAGTGGTACTGAAATCAACAAAGATGTTGGAGCCAAACAGCTGCTGAGGAAGTTCCAAAAGAAACAAAGCAACAGATGGAGGAAAAAGAAGCAAAGGAAAAAAAAGAAGATCACTCCACCTCCACCTTTTCCTCAACGTCTTCAGAAGAACAAATTGGACAAGCAGTTTTCTCGGTTCCTGGAGATCTTCAAAAAGCTGCATATCAACATTCCATTTGCAGAAGCGTTGGAACAAATGCCCACCTATGCCAAATTCATGAAAGATATTCTTTCACGAAAACGGAGATTGGGAGATTACGAGACAGTAGCATTAACAGAAGAATGCAGTGCTATCATTCAGAGGAAACTTCCCCCAAAGTTGAAAGATCCTGGCAGTTTCACTGTTCCTTGCGTCATAGGAGAACATAACTTTGGTAAGGCTTTGTGTGATTTAGGTGCGAGTGTTAACTTGATGCCTTTTTCTATTTTCAGGAAATTACAGATTGGAGAAACAATGCCAACTTCAGTCTCACTACAACTTGCTGATAGAACGCTCGTATTTCCGAGAGGTGTAGTTGAGGATGTGCTGGTCAAGGTTGACAAATTCATTTTCCCAGCAGATTTTATTGTCCTTGATATGGAGGAAGACGCAGACGTGCCAATCATCCTCGGGAGACCATTCTTGGCTACAGGTCGAACCATTATTGATGTACAAAAAGGAGAATTAACCATGAGGGTACAGGACCAAGAAGTAACATTCAATGTTTTCAAGGCCATGAATTTCCAGATGATGATGAAAAGAAGGAGGAATGTTTCAAACTTGATGTGATACACAGTACCATTCAGAACTCTGATGCAATGCAAAGTTCTACTGACAAACTTAAAACATGTCAATTGCCTGTGGAGCCTAAAGATAAAGCATCTTTTGTACTGAAAGAGCCAATTCTTGCACTACAAGCAACAGAAGAGAAAAAGTTCCACCAGCTCAACGAATTGGAGGAATTTCACAATCAGCCTTTTGAGGATGCCAAATTGTACAAAGAAAAGGGCAAGAAAAGACATGATGAGAAGTTAGTGCGCATACAACTGGAACCAGGGCAGAAGGTACTGTTAAACAAATCAAGGGTGAAATTCTTCCCATGGAAGCCAAAATCACGGTGGTCAGGTCCATTTGTGATCACCAAAGTTTTACCAAATAGAGCCGTTGAGATACATGATCCTGACGCTAACAAAACTTTCAAGGTTAAAAACAAGCGTGTCAAGCACTACTGGGGAGAATCATTTGGGCGACAAAAAGAAAGTGTTACACTTTCAGATCCAGCTTAACGTTCGAGAAGCCAAGTCTGGCTGACGACTTTAAACTTAGCGCTAGCAGTGAGGCAACCCATGCAATTTGTGTATATATTGTGATTTGGTGTGTTTTATTTTTGTGTGTTTAGTCTTTGCAGGTTTAGTCATTTCAAGATGGAAGAAGCTCTCGCAAATCTTCACAAGCAATTTCCTTCTCTCCCTCAAAAATCTCTGATGAAAGTTTACAAAGCTCTCTTGGAATGGATGAGACTACTAACAATTCACGGTATTCCTAATGACATTCGTTGGGTAATTGAAGCACGTGTCCGATTGGCAGGTGAGTCTTCTGACTCTTTTATTTCACATCTGCCTGGTTTTGGAAGAAGCACCTATGCAAAGAAACGTAGAGCTAAACAAATGGGTGTTTGTTACAAATGTGCACGATTAATTGCAATACTCGTTGTCGTTCTTTAGGAATGGTGTCTGATAATCGCGAAGACAAAATTAAATTCATTAGGGATGGCTTGAGTAAGGAGTCTTTAGATGATATATCTTCAACTCTTGAGACGCATCCCAGTGGATATGTTCACATAGCCATTCGCAAATTACATACACATTTCAAAAAAAGAAAGACAACTGTTAAGTCTCGGGAATCTGACTCAAAAAGACCCTGTTTGCCAATTTATAAGAAAATTGGATGGGAAGCTTGTCCCTGACGCATAGACGTCAATCAAGCCGTTACTTTTCTTGTAAATATTATATCTCTTTGTCTTTTCTTAATAATTGTGATTTGTTTTTTTTTCTTTTCTCCGACAGGATCCAGACCTTTTTGACTATCACGATATTATTTCGCTACTAATCGTCCTCTGGAAGATACTTGTGCTATTTTTACTCACCCTTTTCAGGTACTATAAATTCAGCCCGTCATTGCACTTTTGAAGGCATCCAGAGTTGAGAAAGAAATACATAAAAAATGGAAGCCACTTCAAGAAGACGAGTTGAAAACATCTGTGTGTTTTGCGGTAGTAGTGTTGGTACTAAACCACAATACGTAGAAGCAGCACAGGAATTGGGTCGAGTCTTAGCTGCAAGGAATATGCACTTAATATATGGCGGAGGCAATCTTGGACTTATGGGGATCGTTTCAAAGGCTGTACAGGAAGGAGGCAGTCATGTTTTGGGAATCATCCCAAAACCCTTGGCAGAGGCAAATCTTATTGGATCATCAAACGGAGAGGAACTGATCGTGCCAGGTATGTCTGAAACTGGTAGAAATGATTAACCGTGCTGATGCTTTTATCGCTTTGCCAGGTGGCTTGGGTACATTGGAGGAAATTTTTATAGTGCTATCTTGGGCGAACCTGAACATACACCAGAAACCATTGGACTGTTAACGTTGATGGATTTTATGATTTTCTTTGTGTGTTTCTTGATGATGCCGGAGAAATGGGTTCGTGTCAAAACCTTTGAAAGAACTCCTCTTCACTGCCAGAACTGCTCCGGATCTAATAGACCAACTCATAGCCTATGAACCACAAGTTGACCCTATCCTTTCAAAGATAAATTGTCCGAGGACGATCGTGGTAAGAGGCGTCGGATTAATCTGGATCTTAACCTTTAATTTCCTGTAGATTTCAGCTAACCAGGTACGACCTTCTTAACTCTCCTTTTACTGTTTAAGACATTGGGGACAATGTCTCATTTAGGTTTGGGGGAGGGAATTAGTTGATCAGTACCTTGTTTTTAGTTGTGTGTGTTATTTTTATTTTTAGTCCAAAATTTTTCGAAAAATACAAAAAAAATTGGAAAATTTTCAAGAATTACAAAAATATTTTGTGTTTTTGTGTTTTTATTTTGACTAAAAATGTGAAATTGGTAAGAGATAGCTGAGTAAGGAGTTTCCACTCCTGAGACGTATCTCAAACCTATTTCGAAACAAGTTAATTTTTGTTTATTTCATTTTGAATTATTTAATTTGTGAATTCTCCTTAAAACGGACTAAAATGGATCTTCATATGCTCAGTTGACAGATATTATCAACATATATAGTAACATACGGACATGAGCTAAAATTGAAAAGTTTGTAATATTCAGTGCTCTAGTTTTTTGGAGGAAACATCTCAAAAAGCAATGGAGTAAAAAAAAAAAAAAATTCTGAGATCCGAGTTATTAAGTCTGTAAGGGTGTTTTAACACCTAGTGCCCTAAAACCAACTGGTTTGGGAGTCACTGGCCCAAAGCTCGTTACATGGATCAAAGATGCTGCAAAAATATATATATATGAAGTCTGAGTAATTAAGTCCGTAGGGGTGTCTTAACACCTGGTGCCCTAAAGCCAACTGGTTTGGGAGCCACCGACCCAACACTCGCTACATAGACGGAAGGTATTGTATATAAATAAAAAATAGAGAAAAATCAAAAAAAAATCAGAAAAATGAGAAAAATTATTCCATTGCTACAAAAAGGTGTGAAATCTGATAGAACTTTAGGACAAAAATATTACTCTCTTATCAACTGCACTTATGACTGTTGTGGGCAAAAATGAGTTGATTAATATTTTGTTGGCTGTGTATATGGAGAATGGTAAAATAATCGGAGAATTTACTTATTCAGTAATTTAAAATAAACAAAACAACTAGTAACTTGGAGTAGAAGTTTCACCTGATTAGTCACTAACATCTTTATTCTCTTTTCGCTTGTCTTTTTGCTTTTGTGTGCATTAGTTTTAACTAACTTTTTACTTTTGTAAAATGTTTGTGGGTATCATTGCTGTAAACCCTCACGAGACTACAACTCGTCCACTAGGGACACCTAGGGGTTTAAAGGCTTGTTGCATACGCTAAATGCAATCGTGATCCCTACGAAAGTGGCTTAGTTAGTTAATTTATTTCATGTTATTTTATTTTTGTTTTGCTCGAGGACTAGCAAAATGTTAGGTTTGGGGGTGTGATGAGTGGTATTTATATCACTTATTCCCACTCATTTAACCTAATATTTTGTATAGTTTCTTGAGTTTTGTGAACGTTTTGATATGTTTTGTGTTATTTTGTAGATAAATAAAGTTTGGAAAGCATTGGAGGCAATTTGGGGCCAAAAACGGACAAAAATGCGTCAACAGGGATATTTTGGTCTTAAGCGCGTCGCGACGCCAAGCCTTCCGCGTCGCGACGTCTAAAATGCGCCGAACAGTGCTAACGTGCGCCGGTCCACAAATCAGAATCTGAGAAAAGTTTGACTTTGCTAAAATGCGCCGTGCCACGTGTCACCATCACAAGCCGATCTGCTAACATGCGCCGTGCCACGTGTCAGCATCCTACGGTGCCGACAGTCATCATCACCACGTGTGCCACGTGTCACATCCTACGTGTCTCCATGTCATCAGCCACGTCAGCAAGTCAACAAGTCAAAATTGCCACGTGTCATGCCACATCATCATCAGCCAATCAGGAAGTGACACGTGTCGCAATTCTATGGTGCCGACAGTCTCTTTCCCACGTGTCGCCACGTCGTCGCCACGTCATCGCCACGTCAGCATCAATAATTGAGTATCTAATCCTTATCTGACACGTGGCGGATAAGAATCTCAGCGACCAATCAGAAGCCGCCACGTGTCACAATAATTGAAGCCCAACCACCGCGCCACGTGTCACCTTATCAGCTTATCCAGAATCTTCAAACCGGCGAACCAGAGCGTGCCACGTCGACAAATCTGGCATAGCGACGCTGAGGGCCCTGGCGTCGCGACGCTGGAAGCCTACCGAGGCCTATAAATTGAGCTCGAGATTTCAGAATTCAGTGCACCACTCTCTCTCTCTTATAATCTTTCTAAAGAGAGAGTTTCTCTCTACTTTCTTTTAATTTTTAGTTTTTTAGTTTTTTAGTTTTGTAATTAATTTTAATTACGTTTTGTTAAATAGTAATTTATTTTTACTTTTTACTTTTTACAGTTTTTATTATTTACCATGAGGAGGTAACTCCCCCAGCTAGGGTGAAAGGTAATTCTTTTACTGTTACTATTTAGATTAATCTCCCTTAAAAATAATATATTCACTATTTAAAATATTGACTTAAAAAGGATACCGCCAGATTGGTCGGTTGGTAATTCATTTTAATCTGATTTAAACCTGACTAATAAAGGATACCGCCAGATTGGTCGGTTGGTAATTTAATTTTGGTTCCGCCTTTATGGCTGGTTGGACTTAATTTGACTTAATCAGGTTACCGCCTATATGGCTGGTTGGAAAAAGAATCACAAGTTTATATATTATTTTATGGGAGATATCTAAATTAGTAGTAGTAAAAGTAATTCCTTTTACCTTAGCATTTTATTTTATTGTAATTACTTTTCAGTATTTACTTTACCGCATTTTTACTTTATGTCTTTTATTTTCAAGTTTTTACTAGCCCTAGTTATGTGTTGTAACTAAATTAGTTATCTGGGGTTGTGATGAAATCCAATATCACCGTTTTATAAGGGTTAGATTATAGCTTGGGTAATATAAAGATTTATTTATTGAGTCTTAAACTTAATGCTTTTTCATTAACTGGCCATTAATAAAATTGATCTGGTAAATCTAAAATGAACTAGACATAGGGATTTTAGGTTTCAGCCTTAGACTCAATAGCCCACGATCTTCCTTGAGGATAGATAACCCTTTAATAGATTTCCTTACAGGATAGGAATATACTGTCGGGCGGGGGTGGGTAGCCATAATTGGAACTTAAACTTAATGAATCCAGATAATTTGGTTGACATAGACATATGGTTCAATTGGGTTAAACTGGGTATTTGTGTCTGACCATCGACAGAGGCTTACACATAATTTAGTGTTCCAGGTTAATAAATCATATATTACCCAACTTTAAGATAACCACTTCATCTTTAAAATGATATTGGAAGAAATCACAACCCTAGATAGTTTTTAATATTGAATTTTCTTAAAACCTACTTTCGAACAATTTTATTTACTTGCTTTTAAATTTAGAATCGTCACCATTTCAAATCAATCAATCAACTGTTAGATACTAGTAATCATTTGACCTCATAAAATTAATAGATTAGATATTAAGTCCTCGTGGGATCGATATTTTTATACTACTTGAACGATACGTGCGCTTGCGTTATACGTGTGGTTTACGCCGGTCACTAACCTCCAGCACCAGGCCGTGGTATCTGTCGATGAAGTTCTCCAACGACTCATTGTCTTGCTGCTTCGGTACTCTCTCAAATATCTGATTGTTTTCCTTGGTGCGGCGCATGCTCCATTAATATGGTGCACAAGGACTTTTTCAGCTGCGAAAGCTACTGATACTCCTCAGAGTCAAGTTTCTGAACCATAAGTTGGCTGAGCCCCCCCCCAAAGTGAGTGGTAACACCTTGCAATTGACTTTTCATGTTATGCCTTGAATCTCCATTAGTTAAGCAAATTTTTCCACATTGGATTTGGGGTCTGTATTGCTCTTATATGCATTCAACGTGGGCATAGAGAACCTCCTTGGAAACTCTGCCCCTAACACCTCCTTCGTAAATGAGGATGTTGTTTTTGTATCCTAGTCGGCCCGAGCTTCGCCTTTTGCACTTTCCTCTCATTTCATCATCTCCCTCCTGAACCAATCCTTCATTTGGCTTTCAAAGCCTATACTGCTCTCGACCGAGGGCTTCTTCGTGTCCTCACTACGAGCATGGTTCCTTCCGTGGCTGGGAGCCCCACGACCCCTTTCTAGATATCGTTCTAAGTCACTTTCTCCAAAACTATGGTTGTTATTGGATGATTCTGGGGTTATCTTATGGTCGTCTTCTCCCCATAGTTCCTCCATAAGTGCGGTGCTAGCCACAACTACAGACCTCATGTTTTGAGCAATTCTCCTCCCAACTTCTCGATCTTTGTCACTTTCGGCAACGCTCTTCCCACTTGATATCTCTTATTTCCTTCTGCTGGGACCCATTTTCCCCTTCTCTCCTACTTTCTTTTCCAACTTCTCAATCTTTTCTATCATAGCCTTCATGAAGGCTTGAGTCGTCTCTTTCTGTATTTTCGAGCATTCTCTCTTTCCTGCTGTAGGGTTTCTTCCATCTTCTCCATCCATTCTGTTGTTGAAGTCTCTAAAGCCCTGTGGTTTCCATCTCATGTCATTGTCTTAGTGTGTTTACTACTTTTTGTACTGCTCCCCAATGACGGTGCCAACTGTTGACGACAATTTTTCATTCCCAGGCAATTTTGGAATTCAGCAGCTCGAACAAACCTTCCCCAAGCAGTAAATTTGTTTGGTTAGTTAGAAACCAAAGAAAACTTAGCAAGAAGACAGAAAGTCACATAGAAAACAAGAGATTAACGTGGTTCCGCAGAGAGTGGCTCCAACCTACATCCATGTGATTAAAGAAGGGGAATTTTATTACTTGTTCGGGTCAAAACCGACCTACTATCTCTCTCTATATCACTAAGCTTTTAGATCTCTCTTTATAAGTGGTGAAATATCAAAATTACTAACCCTTAAATTTGTGGCTTTAACCCTTACTGTTCCACCAGCCCATGACGTCAGCTCGAGTCACCCTGTCATCGTTACTCATGCTCATTTTCCTCAACCACTCTGCAAACAAGAGCTCTGGTCTCTGATTCAACCACCATATGATAGCAGAAAACTATCATTCCTACCTTTTGTCCACTGCCACACGTTCTGCCAACGTGATAGCTTGTCACTCAACCACTCATGCATTGTTCCTTTTGTCATAGTCTCTTTCCAAAGAAAGTCGCTGACTTACTCCCGTCACATTAGTTCTTTTAGAAGCTCAAACTTTCATGTATGGTATACGTCATATACCTGTGGGTACAAGATACTGCGACCTCATCCTCGGTCCCCGGATCGGCGTGCCTAGGTGAATGGTGTTGAGTCAACTCTTCCTTATTTCTTTATCAGATCGGGTCGGTGGCCGCTGTCCACCTCGGGTCAGCTTCCATGTGTGCTCAAATGTTGATACCTTTCCTTCAGGTCGGGTCGATAGCCCAACTTAACTTCGTCAACTGGTTCTTCCGCATTTCGGGCTCAGGCCCCTCTGCCTGACCCCTCTCCTCCTCAAGGACCTTGGGCTTCCACCATTTATCAAGTGCAAACCTCATTCTACCTCTTCCTGGGCTTCAAACTTGCTCGGGTTAAAAAACCACCATCAACATTATTTGTTAGAGGCATTGAATTGTTTAGATTTATCTGCTGGTGATATTCACTAGCACATACAAATATTGTTTAGTTTCAAGCCTGGAGATGCTATTGTTGAGTACAATATACATGTAAGCCACTATTGGCCAGGTTTATGGATTTGTTTTTAAGCAATATGGCCACCTTTGATCATGTCAAGTTAACATTAAAAATGATTTGTTGTTTAATTTTACTTATTTTGTTGATTACTTAAATTTTTTTCCAATAACTAACAGAGGGAGAAGATAAATCGTTATACTCGAAGTTCCTGGAGAGAATTTGTAATAATTCGTCAATTTTAGATACCAATGACAAATATTAACAACTGCACGATAAATAAAGAATAAAGAGAGAGAAAAAAATTGGAAGAGATGATTAAATTATAGGGGTGTTCACGGGTCAGGTCGGTTTTTTTTCTTTTTAAAAAAAAAAAACCGATCAGGTCGGGTCAGTAGGGTCATCCGAAATTTTAGATGATGACCCGGGCGGGTCAGGTCACCACGGGTCAGGTCAAAAAAATGCGAGTCGGGTCGGGTCAACCTAATATGTAGTAAATATAATATATACAATTTTACTGATACAAATTTGACAAGTTAAGATTGTAGATGAAATGGAAAATTATTTGGTTAGTGTCCAAGTAGTTACGGGTTTGAATCTCAACTCTCACAATCTAAAAATCTATATTTTCTTTCTTTTTCTCATCAATTTCATTGCATTTTTTTCCTATTTTAAGTCTTATAGAAGCTTGAAATTATTTTTAATCAATTTCATTGCATTCAAATTTCATTGCAAGAACAATATCAGGTCTGCATATGCTTTTAATTGCAAGGCTCAGGATCTTCACATATGGTTCTAGAGTTTCTACATGATACCATGACAGATAGGACAAAATGTGAGACAAATAATAATTATCCCATTAACAAGTGAATGAATATTGCTTATCAGATGGAAGAAACAATAATGAAACAACAACACAAATTCTTCATATCACTAGCTGTCAGAAACTGATAATATGATCAGTGAAAGACATGAGGAACCCTTGAACATAAACTTCAACTTCTAAAGCAAACACCAAATACCAAACTACAAACTACAAACTACAAAGTCTAAATAATATTACTTCAACTTACAAAGTCTGCATAAGACGCAAGGACTTCTAAAGCAAACAATTCAACTTACAGTCTTACAGTTCAACTTCCAAATTTCCAACAAATCTGCCAAACTTATATGATGCAATGACTTCCAAATTTCCAAACTTCAACTTCCAAATTTCCAACTAAGTCTCCATAAGACGCAATGACTTCTAAAGAAAATACTTCAACTTACACTTCAACTTCCAAATTTCAAACAAAGCTGTCAAATAATATTATTATCACTCATCAATTATATGAAATTATAAACACATTTGAATCAAATGAGTTAAATTTCATTTTCAATACTGAAATTATAAATAATATGCAGAGAAATAAAAAGTAAGAGAAACCTTATATGAATTCATCAGCATAATCAACATCATCGTTCATATCATCATTAAGCAAGCTACGCTAAATCGTATAAGTAGAACTTGATCCCGATAATTCTACAATAATAATATAACAATGAAATAAAGAAACAACCCAAATAATTAGAATACATATTTTGTTATAGTAAGTCTTAAATAATTTCAATAAATTTAAGAATAACAGTACCTGAAGCAAATTCCTCAAATTTCTCCACATCATCCATGGCAGCTCGAAGATCAATTTGAGTGGACATAGATCTCGCAACCAAAAACTTATAAAAATCTTTTCATTCATTGAGGCCACAGAACTGTTCTTTTGATTCATTTTGCATCAGGATTGATTAATCTGGCTTTTTTTACTTGCTTAGCTTAATCATTATCTTCAAAGTATTTGAAGCAACCAGCAATAATAACAAAAAAACTACACAATTTTATTCAAGATCTTCTTAGCACGGCGCTAATTATATGCTCACTCCTAATAATGTTATTGTGTTGTGTAACAAAAAAATTGGGCAGAAAATCAGATTTACTTGCATAAGATTAACTGGACAAGATATACTTACAAAAGATTTAACTGAACAAGAAATTGGGCAGAAAATCAGAAGAGAGAAATATAGTAATAATACTTTTTTGCTTGAGGCTTGAGCTTGAGATGAGACTCTGAAGTGTTGTCAAACAAATGAAAGAAATTGGGAGAGAAAAGATTTTGGAGAGAATCGAGAATGAGAGATCAGAGATGCAGCTTACCCTAATTTTTTGTAAATTTTTATAGTGTTTAGAATTAGGTCGGGTCAAACCGATTTTTTTGCAACAAACCCGTGACCCGACCCGATTCTGCCGGTCGGGTTAATCTTGACTCGAAAATACATTTATAGATTTCTAAACCTGACCGGGTCTGGTAGGGTTCCAGGTTGACCCGACCCTATAAACACCTCTATTAAATTATTCAAACCTTTACAAGGAAACACTATGCAACTGCACACTATGCAATTGCATTGAGAAGTGTATTCATTAAAATACACATTTCAAAAAAAAAGGGTTATTTACATTACAAAATTTATGGTAAAATAATAATTGAATATTACAAATTTTAAAATATTATATTTTATTAATAAAGTTATATAAATATAATATTTTATTATTATTTTTCATTAATTGATTTTAGTGTTAAAATATAACGGTCAACAAAGATTTTAAGAGAAAAATAATACAATATTATTTTGATATAAATTTAATTGTAAAGTATAATATTTTAAAATTCATAATAATCAATTACTATAAATTTAACTAGATATAGATAGGTTCGCGAGTTGTTGCGGTTTTTATTTTCCAAAAAGAGAACAAAATATAGGTAGCACTAACCAAAGCTAGTTGAGTTAGCCAAGTTAAGGTCATTGTCCCACTAAATGAAGTCGTCTATCAAAATAAAATATATATGAATCTTGTGTATGGGGTTTTTAGGGGTTAAATCCGGTAACGCAGCGGAAGCGGTGGAAAATCAGATTTTCAGATTTCAAAATTTTTTCTCGGATTAATTAAATAAACATATTTATTTAATTATCCAATAATCAAATTATGAAAATAAAATTCAATAAAATATTTTTAAATGAATTTACCGAATTGCCCTTACACTTGGTATTTTGTCCATTTTAGTCCGAAATTGATCAAATCAATTTTAAATGATTCTAAATCATTTCTAAGATGAACTTAGCATGTTCAAAACATCAAAACACCAAAAGAAACAAAATCCCCAAATTTTGAGTCTTGGCCGAGAGCACCATTAGGGTGCCAATTTGTGCACTTTGTCATTTCATGCTTCAAAACACATCAAGATGTAATCCAATCAACATGAAACTTTATATGCATCATATACACATCCTTATACACAACATAAATGAAAAGCCCCAAATTTGGAAGTGGTCATGAACCCTAATTTTTCAATTTCTTCAAATTGGACAAATTAGACCAAATAGTTTAAATCAATTACTTCAATCATCATTCTTCCATCCAACCAAAGCCTCAACACAATGAAACAACTCAAGATCAAATTTAGGTCATCTTAGAGTGGGTCAACAACTCTAGATTAGCAACAAGGTTTCCAAAACCTTAAAAGAATGCTTACAACTACACTAGTCACAAGCTTCCATCATTACACATGCTCAACACTTCCACCAAACTTCCATTCATAAAAAAACTCAAAGAATAAATAAAAGAATAACTTATGAACATCACAAGATGTTGCCTAGATCATAAGGAACATTTTCTTATCTAATAGTAAGTTAAGAAAACTTACTAAATCCAAGCTTTTCTTTTGGTTTTTCCTTTCTTCTTCTCTAGCTTCTTTGGTTTTCTTTTAATGGAGTTTAGGTTAGAAAGTGTATTAGGTTAGAAATGAAATGAAAATTAAAACAATATATACTTGTGCACAAAAATGCCCTTGGCCGAAAATGTCAAGGCATATACAACAATTTTTCATTTCAATTTCATTTCACAAATATTTGATCAAGTTGACAAATATCTAAATAACACTTTATAGATATTTATATTAAGTCAACAAAGGCAACTTAATCATATAAACCAAATATCCAAATGTTAAGATATTTATATTTTAATTAATTTAATCATTTAACAATTAATTAATTAATTAATTAATTAAATATAAATATATTAAATATATGTATTATATTTACAGTAAATATCAAATACATATATTCATTTAGGATATTAGTCAAATATCTCAATTTGACTATTAATTAATGTGTATTTAAATTAATCAAGAATTAAATGTAAATACACAATAATTAAGCAAATGACTATCGGGTCCCTTTAGCATGTATCTTGCGTTTAACCTTTAAAATACTTTATAAATAATCAATATTATTTATAATGTTGCTCTAGTGCTCTACGAGTATGTTTCATTATTGAGACTCTCTAGATTCAGGTATATCTGTCACGAAATCAAATTTCGTGTCCATAATTTATCAACCCGTAAATTATGACGATCACGGATAATCTCGCTAAACCATACAGGTCGAGGTCATGGCAAATGTATAATTCCTATGTCACAGGTATCCGGATAAATCCCAGAGATATAGATGTAAACGTCAAATCTCTATGGGGATTATCCAGTCGACTATTCTATAAGCAATCTCTAAAAGAATGTTTAGAACTAGCTTCTAAACTTTACCACGGGCCCATGGTTTTATCTGATTGCTAATCATATGGACTACCTATGCTCTGGTACACAGAACTGACGGATCCTATCTTGATACACATAGGACACCCTGAGGATCTATCTACACCCAACGAACAGGCGGAGGTCTGATTTAAATAGATCGGTGCGTGACTGCCATCTAAGTGTATAAGATGTCTCATGTGCCCACAATGGCATCTCAAGTCTAAGAATCACAAGTGCTACTCAACCCGAGAAGATTCTTATTGACGTTGGTGTACCATCCATTAAGAATCTTCGGTGAGTCGTTCAGTGTTTATCCGCTATAAACACCTACACGTCTATACTAGTCTCCAAGACTAATGGTTCATTGAGAAACCATTGGAATCATATATTCCAGTATAAGACATGTACTGGTCTCAACGGGTTACTATACTGACCAAGTAGTGTAAACCTTGACCAGGAACAGTCTGAGAATGACAACATCATGATACTACTCAATATCAGTTGCGACGCTTTTGCAACAGTACCATGACTAATCATTCTAAGGTCATTACGTTTTTACTATATAAAAAGATAGATTATATTGTAGAAACTGCATATATTATTCATAATAATAATGTTTTACTGAAGTATTCAAAAGAAATACAACCGGGAATTGGCGCTCTGAGCACCAACCCCAACAAAATCACCCATTTGCTCTAGTGCCAATATCGATTGTATCTAATACCCATCGACTCCACGTGTTTATCAAACAGCTTCGGAGGTATGGCATTCGTCAGCGGGTCTACTACATTATCTTTACTCGGTACCTTGCACACGATAATATCCCCTCGCGACACAATCTCTCGAATGATGTGGTACTTGCGTTCCACATGCTTCGACTTCTGATGCGCCCTCGGTTCCTTTGCTTGCGCAATGGCTCTAGTATTATCACAGTATAACGGAATTGCATTCTCGATACTTGGGACAACTCCCAATTCTGTGATAAAGTTCTTTATCCACACTGCCTCTTTTGCAGCTTCAGAAGCTGCAATATATTCCGTCTTAGTGGTGGAATCTGCTGTCGATCCATGTTTGGAACTCTTCCAACAAACTGCACCTCCGTTAAGGGTAAATACGAATCCAGATGTAGACTTTCTATCATCGGGATCCGATTGGAAATCAGAATCTTGTTGGGGTTGGTGCTCAGAGCGCCAATTCCCATTTGTATTTATTTTGAATACTTCTGTAAAACATTATTATTATGAATAATATATGCAGTTTCTATAATATAATCTATCTTTTTATATGGTAAAGACGTAATGACCTTAGAATGATTAGTCATGGTACTGTTGCAAAAGCGTCGCAACTGACATTGAGTAGTATCATGATGTTGTCATTCTCATACAGTTCCTGGTCAAGGTTTACACTACTTGGTCAGTAAAGTAAACCCGTTGAGACCAGTACATGTCGTATACTGGAATATATGATTCCAATGGTTTCTCAATGAACCATTAGTCTTGGAGACTAGTATAGACGTGTAGGTGTTTATAGCGGATAAACACTGAAAGACTCACCGAAGATTCTTAATGGATGGTACACCAACGTCAATAAGAATCTTCTCGGGTTGAGTAGCACTTGTGATTCTTAGACTTGAGATGCCATTGTGGGCACATGAGACTTCTACACTTAGATGGCAGTCATGTCACCGATCTATTTAGATCAGACCTCCGAATGTTCGTTGGGTGTAGATAGATCCTCAGGGTGTCCTATGTGTATCAAGATAGGATCCGTCAGTTCTGTGTACCAGAGCATAGGTAGTCCATATGATTAGCAATCAGATAAAACCATGGGCCCGTGGTAAAGTTTAGAAGCTAGTTCTAAACATTCTTTTAGAGATTGCTAATAGAATAGTCGACTGGATAATCCCCATAGAGATTTGACGTTTACATCTATATCTCTGGGATTTATCCGGATACCTGTGACGGAGGAATTATACATTTGCCATGACCTCGACCTGTATGGTTCAGCGAGATTATCCGTGATCGTCATAATTTACGGGTGGATAAATTATGGACACGAAATTTGATTTCGTGACGGATATACCTGAATCTATAGAGTCTCAATAATGAAATATACTCGTAGAGCACTAGAGCAACATTTATAAATGATATTGATTATTTATAAAGTCGTTTAAAGGTTAAACGTAAAATACATGCTAAAGGGACCCTGATAGTCATTTGATTAATTATTGTGTATTTACATTTAATACTTGATTAATTTAAATACACATTAATTAATAGTCAAATTGAGATATTTGACTTATATCCTAAATGAATATATGTATTTGATATTTAATGTAAATATATAATACATATATTTAATATATTTGTATTTAATTAATTAATTATTTATTTTTAATTGTTAAATGAGTAAATTAATTAAAATATAAATATCTTAACTTTGGATATTTGGTTTAAATGACTTAGTTGCCTTAGTTGACTTAATTAGAAATATCTTTAAAGGTGTTTGAAATGAAATTTTGAAATGAAAATTGATGTATATGCTTGTGAAAGTTTCGGCCAAGGCCTTAAGTGCAACAAATATATATTGTTTTCATTTCATTTTTACTTTCTAACCTAATACACTTTACAAAGAAACTCCCTTAAAGGAAACAAAGAAAGCTTGTGAGGAAGAAAGTTAAAAACAAAGAAAGCTTGGATTTTAGTAAGTTTCTTTAACTTACTATTAGAAAGGAAAATGTTCCTTAGGATGTAGGCTACATCTTGTGATGTTCTTATGTTATTCTTTTCTTTATTCTTTGTGTTTTTGATGATGTAAGTTTTGTTGAAAGTGTTGAGCATGTATGATGAAGGAAGCTTATGACTATTGTAGTTATAAGTATTCTTTTATGGTTTTGGAAACCTTGTTGCTAATCTAGAGTTGTTGACCCACTCTTAGATGACCTAGATTTGATCTTGAGTTGTTTCATTGTGTTGAGACTTTGATTCGATGGAAGAATGATGATTAAAGTAATTGATTTAAACTATTTGGTCTAATTTATTCATTTTGAAGAATTTGAAAAATTAGGGTTTAAGACCTCATCCAAATTTGGGGCTTTTCATTTATGTTGTGTATAAGGATGTGTATATGATGCATATAAAGTTTCATGTTGATTGGATTACATCTTGATGTGTTTTGAAGCATGAAATGACAAAGCACAATTTGGCACCCTAATGGTGCTCTCGGCCAAATGGAGAAAAATTGGGGATTTTGTTGCTTTTGGTGTTTTGATGTTTTGCTAAGTTCATCTTAGAATTGATTTAGAATCATTCAAAATTGATTTGATCAATTTCGAACTAAAATGGACAAAAATACCAAGTAAGAGTAATTCGGTAAATTCACTTAAATATGATTTATTGAATTTTATTTCATAATTTGATTATTGGAATAGTAAATAAATATGTTTATTTAATTAATCCGAGAAAAAGTTTTGAAATCGGAAAATATGATTTTCCACCGCTTCCGCTGCGTTACCGGATTTAGCCCCTAAAAACCCCTACAAATCCGTATACCCGTTAACTTGCAGTTCGTTTCCTCCATAAATTATTAACTTATCCTTAGTACCTTTAAGATACTTGAGGATATGTTTAATGGACATCCAATGGTCATTACCTGGATTGGACTGATATCGACTAGTTACGCTAACAGCGAAACTGATATCAGGCCTCGTACATAACATGGCATACATTATGCTACCCAAACACGAAGCATAAGGTTGGTTAGACATTCTAACCTTCTCATCTTCTGTTTGTGGACACATCTTCTTTGAAAGATGAATCTCATGTCTGAACGGTATATTTGTTGTCTTACAGTTACCAAAACTATACCGTTCCAAGATCTTATCTACGTACGTTGATTGGGATAACCCAATCAGCTTCCTTTGTCTATCTCTATAGAGTTTATCCCTAAAACATAGGAAGCTTCTCCCAGGTCCTTCTGGAGAATTCTTACATAGGTACGCTTTGACGCTTTGTAACATACCTAAATCATTCCCAATGATTAGGATGTCATCAACATATAGGACTAAAAATACGACCATGCTCCCACTGGCCTTCTGATACACACAGGATTCTTCCGAATTCTTGAGAAAACCAGACGATCTAATAATCTCGTCGATTCAAAGATTCCAACTTCGTGAAGCTTGTTTAAGTCCATAAATGGACTTCTTAAGCTTACATACCATGCCCGAGTTTTCGCTGGACGCAAAACCTTCCGGCTGTTCCATATAGATTTCTTCATCAAGAAATCCATTTAGAAAAGCCGTTTTGACATCCATTTGCCAAATCTCGTAGTCATGATACGCAGCTATAGAAAGCAAAATCCGAATAGACTTAAGCATTGCTACCGGCGAAAAAGTTTCATCGTAGTCGACGCCAGGTCGCTGCGTGTAACCTTTTGCTACCAGTCGGGCCTTGTAAGTCTCAACCTTACTGTCAGGCCCGCGCTTCCTCTTGTAAACCCATTTACAACCGATAGGAACAATTCCTTCGGGAAGCGGAACCAAGTCCCAAACTTGATTCTCATGCATTGAGTCTATCTCGGATTTCATGGCACTTTGCCATTTCACGGAATCGATGTCCAACATCGATTCTCTATAGGTGAAAGGATCTGTCTCTGCAACTAAGAGAACATCCAGACTCTTTTCTTGTATCAAATACAAGCGTTCAGGAGGTCTAGATACCCTTTTCGACCTACGGAGTGTGTGTGTTAAAGGTCCTTCATCTACTTGAACTTCAGGTTCCTCCGTTGGTTCGTTGTTTTCAGGTTGGACTTTATCAAGCTCAACCTGTCTATGATTACCACCTTCTGACAAAAATTCTACTTCTAGAAATTTTGCGAAGCGAGCAACGAACACATTTCGATGCTCGATATCATAGAACAGATATCCCCTCGTATTCGAAGGATATGCGACAAACCTAAACTTTTGCCCTCGAGGCGAAAGCTTATCTTGCTGAGTCACCCTGACATAGGCAGGACAACCCCAAACCTTAATATAATTAAGATTTGGTCTCCTACCGAACCATATCTGATATGGAGTCGTGGGAACAACTTTTGAAGGAATCTTGTTCAAAAGATGTGCGGCTGTTAAGAGAGAGTAGCCCTATAAGTAATAGGGAAAATATGTGAAACACAAATTGATCGGACCATATCCAATAAAGTCTGATTTCTCCTCTCAGACACTCCATTGTGCTGTGGAGTACTTGGAGGAGTATATGAGCGAGAATCTCATTTTCCTTCATATAATCCATGAACTCACCACTCATATATTCGCTGCCTCGATCAGATCGAAGGCATTTAATATATTTACCAGTTTGTTTTTCTACTTCATTTCGGAACTCTTTGAACTTTTCAAAGGTTTCCAATTCATGTCGCATCAAATAGACATACCCGTACCGTGACAGATCATCGGTAAAGGTAACGAAGTACGAATAACCACTGTGAGAAGTTGGACTTAGTGGACCACATACATCAGAATGTACGAGTTCCAGTAAGTTAGTGGCGCGGTGTCCAACACCAGAAAATGGGGCTTTGGTCATCTTACCCTGAATACAGGATTCACAAGTTGGATAGGATTCAATGGTAAGATCTGGTATCAAACCATTCCTAACCAATTGGGTAAGGCGTTTAACGCCAATGTGACCAAGCCTCATATGCCAAAGTTCAGTATAATTAATTACTGGTAAACTACGTTTATTAACTCCAGTATTTAATATATCTTTTGAAGTTTCCAATGTATAATGACCATGCTGGTTTGGACAACAAAGGATCTGAATATTATTTCTATCATATAAATATAAAGAACTATTCTTAATATTAATACAAAAGCCTTCTGTATCCAATACAAAAAGTGATATAATATTAGCTACACATCCAGGTACAAAATGGCATTCATTTAACAAAAGTGTCCCATTCGGCAATGAGATCTCGCATACTCCCACTGCAACTGCATCCAAAAAGTCTCCACTCCCGAACCGCAACTGCATCTCCTAGGGCTTCAGCCTCCTACTTTCCTTCAGCACCTGCAACGAATTGCAAATGTGAATGGGACAAGCAGAATCTAAAATCCAGTTGGATGTAACAGCTTCACGAGCCAAAGATAAATCAATAACTGGAAAAATAAATGTACCTGATGTAGATGCTCTATCTCTCATCAGCTGGGCGATGTAATCAGGACAGTTCCTTTTCCAATGCCCGACTTTGCCGCAGTGGTGGCATTTGTCTTCAGAAGCCCTCTTGGGCTTAGCATATCGTCTGTTGTTGAGGACCAAAAGCCGTTCTTCTTCTTTCCTTTCTTCTTCTTTCCCTTGGACCATCTTTGGGAAGAAGCAGAAAGAGAAGTAGTTCTGGGAGGGCGAGTCGGTACTCCCTTCTTAAGGTCCTCTTCTACCGTGAGCAACATCCTATGGAGCTCCTGGTAGGTACAGACAGTCCTATTCATGTTGAAGTACATCACGAACTGGCAATATGAAGCTGGAAGCGAACCAAGAATGACACTCCTACCGAGAATGTCATTCAAGATGAGATTATGTTGCCTCAACTGATCGATCAAATCGATCATCTGAAGAACATGTGGGCTAACATCTTGCCCCTCATCCAGACGCGCATGGAACAGTTCCATTGCGACTTTGTGAACAATCACTTGTTCTTGGTTCTCAAACGATTGTCTCAATCGCGTCATCATACTATAGGAATCTAGCATACCATAGTATTGTTTCTTGAGTTTCGGAGACAGTGAACTAAGGATGTATGATTTAACCCTTAAATCATCATCCTTCCAAGTTTCAAAAACTTGGCGTTCCTCCTCCGAAGCATCCGCACCCACATCAAGGGGCAACGGACCCTCAAGAACATATCCCAGCTTTTCGGAATCGAGGACAATCCTCAAATCCAATTCCCAGTCGGCGAAGTTCTCAGCGCCTTTCAGTTTGTTCGCATCAAGCATACGCGCAAACTGATTTGTGGATTGTGCCGCCATCGCCAATCTATCATATAAATCACGAAAAACGGTTAGCAGAAATTAAGCAGTTTCATATAATATCAAAAGCATAAACTAGATCATGGATTTTTAATCTAAAAATGCCTCTCCCACTAAATCATGCAATATTGTAGTCCCCAAACAGAATACAAAGATTTAATATTTAAATTAAATACAAATAGTGAAAAGTGGATCCCGTGAATATATTTCAGCTCACAGCAGAGGCACGGTCTCGCCTACGTATATTCATCAGGTAGACAACTCATTTGTCAATCACTCAATAGTGACTCCTGGGTTTCCGGTCCTGGTCTTTTCTCGTTGTCGCTGCGAAGGCAGGCCCACAAAGAGACGTACCAAGGTTAAACTCGTCAATGATAAAATCAAGTTACTTACGTAATCCTGACAGCTAGGGCACGTTCAGAATTCCGCTTTCGCTTGAATTTATCTAGTATCTGATATACATCCGATATAAATAAATTTATATCGGCTACACCCTCACAGCAGAGGCACGGTCTCGGATGTAGTCACAGAGAAGTATTCATAAACCGTATTGACAAGACGGACCACATAACATGCATCAAATACATAATTACATTAAAACCTTATTAATTAGGGATTTTCCGCTAAGTGTCATACACCCTAAATCTAATCAAATTAGATTCAAATAAGCATGCATAAAGTCAAGAAAACATGATTAAAAATTGATTTAATAAAAGCTAATCATTTTAGGGGGCCTAGAATCAGACTCGCTCTGATACCATTTTGTAGGGGTTTTTAGGGGTTAATTCCGGTAACGCAGCGGAAGCGGTGGAAAATCAGATTTTCCGATTTCAAAATTTTTTTCTCGAATTAATTAAATAAACATTTTTATTTAATTATCCAATAATAAAATTATGAAAATAAAATTCAATAAAACATTTTTAAGTGAATTTACCGAATTGCCCTTACATTTGGTACTTTGTCCATTTTAGTCCGAAATTGATCAAATCAATTTTGAATGATTCTAAATCATTTCTAAGATGAACTTAGCATGTTCAAAACATCAAAACACCAAAAGAAAGAAAATCCCCAAATTTTGAGTCTTGCCGAGAGCACCATTAGGGTGCCCATTTTTTGCACTTTGTCATTTCATGTTTCAAAACACATCAAGATGTCATCCAATCAACATGAACTTTTATGCATCATATACACATCCTTATACACAACAGAAATGAAAAGCCCCAAATTTGAAGTGGTCATGAACCCTAATTTTTCAATTTCTTCAAATTGGACAAATTAGACCAAATAGTTTAAATCAATTACTTCAATCATCATTCTTCCATCCAACCAAAGCCTCAACACAATGAAACAACTCAAGATCAAATCTAGGTCATCTTAGAGTGGGTCAACAACTCTAGATTAGCAACAAGGTTTCCAAAACCTTAAAAGAATGCTTACAACTACACTAGTCACAAGCTTCCATCATTACACATGCTCAACACTTCCACCAAACTTCCATTCATAAAAAAACTCAAAGAATAAAGAAAAGAATAACTTAAGAACATCACAAGATGTTGCCTAAATCATAAGGAACATTTTCTTATCTAATAGTAAGTTAAGAAAACTTACTATTCCATGCTTTTCTTTTGATTTTTCCTTTCTTCTTCTCTAGCTTCTTTGGTTTCTTTTAATGGAGTTTTGGTTAGAAAGTGTATTAGGTTAGAAATGAAATGAAAATGAAAACAATATATACTTGTGCACAAAAATGCCCTTGGCCGAAAATGTCAAGGCATATACAACAATTTTTCATTTCAATTTCATTTCACAAATATTTGATCAAGTTGACAAAATATCTAAATAACACTTTATAGATATTTATATTAAGTCAACAAAGGCAACTAATCATTTAAACAAAATATCCAAATGTTAAGATATTTATATTTTAATTAATTTAATCATTTAACAATTATATTATTAATTAATTAATTAATTACAAATATATTAAATATATGTATTATATTTACATTAAATATCAAATACTTATATTTACATTAAATATCAAATACTTATATTTACATTAAATATCAAATACTTATATTTACATTAAATATCTCAATTTGACTATTAATTAATGTGTATTTAAATTAATCAAGTATTAAATGTAAATACACAATAATTAAGCAAATGACTATCGGGTCCCTTTAGCATGTATCTTGCGTTTAAACTTTAAACGACTTTATAAATAATCAATATTATTTATAATGTTGCTCTAGTGCTCTACGAGTATGTTTCATTAATGAGACTCTCTAGATTCAGGTATATCCGTCACGAAATCAAATTTCGTGTCCATAATTTATCCATCCGTAAATTTTGACGATCACGGATAATCTCGCTGAACCATACAGGTCGAGGTCATGGAAAATGTATAATTCCTCCGTCACAGGTATCCGGATAAATCCCAGAAATATAGATGTAAACGTCAAATCTCAATGGGGATTATCCAGTCGACTATTCTATTAGCAATCTTTATAAGAATGTTTAGAACTAGCTTCTAAACTTTACCACGGGCCCATGGTTTTATCTGATTGCTAATCATATGGACTACCTATGCTCTGGTACACATAACTGACGGATCCTATCTTGATACACATAGGACACCATGAGGATCTATCTACACCCAACGAACAGGCAGAGGTCTGATCTAAATAGATCGGTGATGTGACTGCCATCTAAGTGTAGAAGATGTCTCATGTGCCCACAATGGCATATCAAGTCTAAGAATCACAAGTGCTACTCAACCCGAGAAGATTCTTATTGACGTTGGTGTACCATCCATTAAGAATCTTTGGTGAGTCGTTCAGTGTTTATCCGCTTATAAACACCTACACGTCTATACTAGTCTCCAAGACTAATGGTTCATTGAGAAACCATTGGAATCATATATTCCAGTATGGGACATGTACTGGTCTCAACGGGTTTACTATACTGACCAAGTAGTGTAAACCTTGACCAGGAACAGTCTGAGAATGACAACCTCATGATACTACTCAATGTCAGTTGCGACGCTTTTGCAACAGTACCATGACTAATCATTCTAAGGTCATTACGTCTTTACCATATAAAAAGATAGATTATATTATAGAAACTGCTTATATTATTCATAATAATAATGTTTTACATAAGTATTCAAAAGAAATACAACCGGGAATTGGCGCTCTGAGCACCAACCCCAACAAAATCTCCCACTTGCTCTAGTGCCAATATCGATTGTATCTAATACCCATCGACTCCACATGTTTATCAAACAGCTTCGGAGGTATGGCCTTCGTCATCGGGTCTGCTACATTATCTTCACTCGGTACCTTGCACACGACAATATCCCCTCGTGACATAATCTCTTGAATGATGTGGTACTTGCATTCCACATGCTTCGACTTCTGATGCGCCCTCGGTTCCTTCGCTTGCGCAATGGCTCTAGTATTATCACAGTATAACAGAATTGCATTCTCGATACTTGGGACAACTCCCAATTCTGTGATAAAGTTCTTTATCCACACTGCCTCTTTTGCAGCTTCAGAAGCTGTAATATATTCGGCCTTAGTGGTGGAATCTGCTGTCGATCCCTGTTTGAAACTCTTCCAACAAACTGCACCTCCGTTAAGGGTAAATACGAATCTAGATGTAGACTTTCTATCATCGGGATCCGATTAGAAATCAGAATTCTGTTGGGGTTGGTGCTCAGAGGGCCAATTCCCGGTTGTATTTATTTTGAATACTTCTGTAAAACATTATTATTATGAATAATATATGCAGTTTCTATAATATAATCTATCTTTTTATATGGTAAAGACGTAATGACCTTAGAATGATTAGTCATGGTACTGTTGCAAAAGCGTCGCAACTGACATTGACTAGTATCATGATGTTGTCATTCTCATACAGTTCCTGGTCAAGGTTTACACTACTTGGTCAGTATAGTAAACCCGTTGAGACCAGTACATGTCGTATACTGGAATATATGATTCCAATGGTTTCTCAATGAACCATTAGTCTTGGAGACTAGTATAGACGTGTAGGTATTTATAGCGGATAAACACTGAACGACTCACCGAAGATTCTTAATGGATGGTACACCAACGTCAATAAGAATCTTCTCGGGTTGAGTAGCACTTGTGATTCTTAGACTCGAGATGCCATTGTGGGCACATGAGACATCTTCTACACTTAGATGGCAGTCACGTCAACGATCTATTTAGATCAGACCTCCGCCTGTTCGTTGGGTGTAGATAGATCCTCAGGGTGTCTTATGCGTATCAAGATAGGATCTGTCAGTTCTGTGTACCAGAGCATAGGTAGTCCATATGATTAGCAATCAGATAAAACCATGGGCCCGTGGTAAAGTTTAGAAGCTAGTTCTAAACATTCTTTTAGAGATTGCTAATAGAATAGTCGACTGGATAATCAACGTAGAGATTTGACGTTTACATCTATATCTCTGGGATGTATCCGGATACCTGTGACGGAGGAATTATACATTTGCCATGACCTCGACCTGTATGGTTCAGCGAGATTATCCGTGATCGTCATAATTTACGGGTGGATAAATTATGGACACGAAATTTGATTTCGTGACGGATATACTTGAATCTAGAGAGTCTCAATAATGAAATATACTCGTAGAGCACTAGAGCAACATCTATAAATGATATTGATTATTTATAAAGTTGTTTAAAGGTTAAACGCAAAATACATGCTAAAGAGACCCGATAGTCATTTGATTAATATTGTGTATTTACATTTAATACTTGATTAATTTAAATACACATTAATTAATAGTCAAATTGAGATATTTGACTTATATCCTAAATGAATATATGTATTTGATTATTTAATGTAAATATATATACATATATTTAATATATTTGTATTTATTAATTAATTATTATTTAATAGTTAAATTATTAAATTAATTAAAATATAAATATCTTACTTTGGATATTTGGTTTAAATGACTTAGTTGCCTTAGTTGACTTAATTAGAAATATCTTAAAGGTGTTTTAGATATTTTGTCAACTTGATCAAATATTTGTGAAATGAAATTGAAATGAAAATTGATGTATATGCTTGTGAAAGTTTCGGCCAAGGCCTTAAGTGCAACAAGTATATATTGTTTTCATTTCATTTTTACTTTCTAACCTAATACACTTTACAAAGAAACTCCATTAAAGGAAACAAAGAAAGCTTGTGAGAGAAGAAAGTTAAAAACAAAGAAAGCTTGGATTTTAGTAAGTTTCTTCAACTTACTATTAGAAGGAAAATGTTCCTTAGGATCTAGGCTACATCTTGTGATGTTCTTATGTTATTCTTTTCTTTATTCTTTGTGTTTTTGATGATGGAAGTTTTGTTGAAAGTGTTGAGCATGTATGATGAAGGAAGCTTATGACTATTGTAGTTATAAGTATTCTTTTATGGTTTGGAAACCTTTTTGCTAATCTAGAGTTGTTGACCCACTCTTAGATGACCTAGATTTGATCTTGAGTTGTTTCATTGTGTTGAGACTTTGATTGGATGGAAGAATGATGATTAAAGTAATTGATTTAAACTATTTGGTCTAATTTGTTCATTTTGAAGAATTTAAAAAATTAGGAATTAAGACCTCATCCAAATTTGGGGCTTTTCATTTATGATGTGTATAAGGATGTGTATATGATGCATATAAAGTTTCATGTTGATTGGATTACATCTTGATGTGTTTTGAAGCATGAAATGACAAAGTGCACAATTTGGCACCCTAATGGTGCTCTCGGCCAAATGGAGAAAAATTGGGGATTTTTTTTGCTTTGGTGTTTTGATGTTTTGAACATGCTAAGTTCATCTTAGAAATGATTTAGAATCATTCAAAATTGATTTGATCATTTTCGGACTAAAATGGACAAAAATACCAAGTAAGGGTAATTCGGTAAATTCACTTAAATAAGATTTATTGAATTTTATTTCATAATTTGATTATTGGAATATTAAATAAATATGTTTATTTAATTAATCCGAGAAAAAGTTTTGAAATCGGAAAATATGATTTTCCACCACTTCCGCTGCGTTACGGATTTAGCCCCTAAAAACCCCTACAAAATGGTATCAGAGCGAGTCTGATTCTAGGCCCCCTAAAATGATTAGCTTTATTAAATCAATGTTTAATCATGTTTTCTTGACTTTATACATGCTTATTATAATCTAATTTGGTTAGATTTAGGGTGTATGACACTTAGCGGAAAAATCCCTAATTAATAAGGTTTTAATGTAATTATGTATTTGATGCATGTTATTCGGTCCGTCTTGTCAATATGGTTTATGAATACTTCTCGGTGACTACACCCGAGACCGTGCCTCTGCTGTGAGGGTGTAGCCGATAGAGATTTATTTATACCGGATGTATATCAGATACTAGATAAATTCAAGCGAAAGCGGAATTCTGAACGTGCCCTAGCTGTCAGGATTACGTAAGTAACTTGAGTTTATCATTGACGAGTTTAACCTTCGTACGTCTCCTTGTGGGCCTGCCTTCGCAGCGACAACGAGAAATGACCAGGACCGGAAACCCAGAAGTCACTATTGAGTGATTGACAAATGAGTTGTCTACCTGATGAATATACGTAGGCGAGACCGTGCCTCTGCTGTGAGCTGAAATATATTCACGGGATCCACTTTTCACTATTTGTATTTAATTTAAATATTAAATCTTTGTATTCTTTTTGGGGACTACAATATTGCATGATTTAGTGGGAGGGGAATTTTTAGATTAAAAATCCATGATCTAGTTTATGCTTTTGATATTATATGAAACTGCTTAATTTCTGCTAACCGTTTTTCGTGATCTATATGATAGATTGGCGATGGCGGCAAAATCCACAAATCAGTTTGCTCGTATGCTTGATGCGAACAAACTGAAAGGCGCTGAGAACTTCACCGACTGGGAATTGGATTTGAGGATTGTCCTCGATTCCGAAAAGCTGGGATATGTTCTTGAGGGTCCGTTGCCCCTTGCTGTGGGTGCGGATGCATCGGAGGAGGAACGCCAAGTTTTTGAAACTTGGAAGGATGATTATTTAAGGGTTAAATCATACATCCTTAGTTCAATGTCTCCAAACTCAAGAAACAATACTATGGTATGCTAGATTCCTATAGTATGATGACGCGATTGAGACAATCGTTTGAGAACCAAGAACAAATGATTGTTCACAAAGTCCCAATGGAACTGTTCCATGCGCGTCTGGATGAGGGGCAAGATGTTAGCCCACATGTTCTTCAGATGATCGATTTGATCGATCAGTTGAAGGCAACATAATCTCATCTTGAATGACATTCTCGGTAGGAGTGTCACTCTAGGTTCGCTTCCAGCTTCATATCGCCAGTTCGTGATGTACTTCAACATGAATGGGACAGTCTGTACCTACCAGGAGCTACATAGGATGTTGCTCACGGCAGAAGAGGACCTTAAGAAAGGAGTACCGACTAGCCCTCCCAGAACTACTTCTCTTTCTGCTTCTTCCCAAGGATGGTCCAAGGGAAAGAAGAAGAAATGAAAGAAGAAGAAGGGTTTTGGTCCTCAACAACAGGCGAAGATTGCTAAGCCCAAGAGGGCTTCTGAAGACAAATGCCACCACTGCGGCAAAGTCGGGCATTGGAAAAGGAACTGTCTTGATTACATCGCCCAGCTAAGGAGAGATAGAGCATCTACATCAGGTACATTTATTTTTCAAGTTATTGATTTATCTTTGGCTTGTGAAGCCGTTACATCCAACTGGATTTTAGATTCTGCTTGTCCCATTCACATTTGCAATTCGTTGCAGGTGCTGAAGCCCGGGGAGATGCAGTTATGGTTCGGGAGTGGAGACTCTTTGGATGCAGTTGCAGTGGGAGTATGCGAGATCTCATTTCCGAATGAGACACTTTTGTTAAATGAATACCATTTTGTACCTGGATGTGTACCTAATATTATATCACTTTTTGTATTGGATACAGAAGGCTTTTGTATTAATATTAACAATAGTTCTTTATATTTATATGATAGAAATAATATTCAGATCCTTTGTTGTCCAAACCAGCATGGTCATTATACATTGCAAACTTAAAAAGATATATTAAATACTGGAGTTAATAAACGTAGTATACCTGTAATTAATTATACTGAACTTTGGCATATGAGGCTTGGTCACATTGGCGTTAAACGCCTTACCCAATTGGTTAGGAATGGTTTGATACCTGATCTTACCATTGAATCCTATCCAACTTGTGAATCCTGTATTCAGGGTAAGATGAGCAAAGCCCCATTTTCTGGTGTTGGACACCGCGCCACTAACTTACTGGAACTCGTACATTCTGATGTATGTGGTCCACTAAGTCAAACTGCTCACAGTGGTTATTCGTACTTCGTTACCTTTACCGATGATCTGTCACGGTACGGTTATGTCTATTTGATGCGACATAAATCGGAAACCTTTGAAAAGTTCAAAGAGTTCCGAAATGAAGTAGAAAAACAAACTGGTAAATATATTAAATGCCTTCGATCTGATCGAGGCGGCGAATATATGAGTGGTGAGTTCATGGATTATATGAAGGAGAATGGGATTCTCGCTCAATATACTCCTCCAGGTACTCCACAGCACAATAGAGTGTCTGAGTGGAGAAATCGGACTTTATTGGATATGGTCCGATCAATGTTGAGTTTCACAGATTTGCCTATTACTTATGGGGCTACTCTCTCTTAACAGCCGCACATCTTTTGAACAAGATTCCTTCAAAAGCTGTTCCTACGACTCCGTATCAGATATGGTTGGTAGGAGACCAAATCTTAATTATATTAAGGTTTGGGGTTGTCCTGCCTATGTCAGGGTGACTCAACAAGATAAGCTTTCGCCTCCAGGGCAAAGTTTAGGTTTGTCGGATATCCTTCGAATACGAGGGGATATCTGTTTTATGATACCGAGCATCGAAATGTGTTCGTAGCTCGCTTCGTAAAATTTCTAGAAGTAGAATTTTAGTCAGAAGGTGGTAATCATAGACAGGTTGAGCTTGATGAAGTCCAACCTGAAAACAACGAACCAACGGAGGAACCTGAAGTTCAAGTAGATGAAGGACATTCAACACACACACTCCGTAGGTCGGAAAGGGTATCTAGACCTACTGAACGCTTGTATTTGATACAAGAAAAGAGTCTGGATGTTCTCTTAGTTGAAGAGACAGATCTTTTCACCTATAGAGAATCGATGTTGGACATCGATTCCGTGAAATGGCAAAGTGCCATGAAATCCGAGATAGACTCAATGCATGAGAATCAAGTTTGGGACTTGGTTCTGCTTCCCGAAGGAATTGTTCCTATTGGTTTTAAATGGGTTTACAAGAGGAAGCGCGGGCCTGACAGTAAGGTTGAGACTTACAAGGCCCGACTAGTAGCAAAATGTTACACGCAGCGACCTGGCGTCGACTACGATGAAACTTTTTCGCCGTAGCAATGCTTAAGTCTATTTGGATTTTGTTCTATAGTTGCGTATCATGACTACGAGATCTGGCAAATGGATGTCAAAACGGCTTTTCTAAATGGATTCTTGATGAAGAAATCTATATGGAACAGCCGAAGGTTTGCGTCCAGCGAAAACTCAGGCATGGTATGTAAGCTTAAGAAGTCCATTTATGGACTTAAACAAGCTTCACGAAGTTGGAATCTTCGATTCGACGAGATTATTAGATCGTCTGGTTTTCTCAAGAATTCGAAGAATCCTGTGTGTATCAGAAGGCAGTGGGAGCATGGTCGTATTTTTAGTCCATATGTTGATGACATCCTAATCATTGGGAATGATTAGGTATGTTACAAAGCGTCAAAGTGTTGGTTTTCTATAAGTCCCAAGATCAAACAAGACATGAAATTATGTGTGAACACATCAACGGAGGTAGCGGAATACTCACATTGATCGGTTGAGTCGATTTGGAGACGAATGAAGGCCAAAAACGTACTGCCTTTCACGCCCACTGCATGCAGTCCACTGCCCTGCAAAACAGAAAATTGGGTGAAGAAACGGAGCTCCAATCTTCGTCGGATGGATCCCGTCTCATGGGGGAACCTCCCTACCACCTTCGCAAGACTCGTAGTGTGCTAGCACTTGCGGTTTTCACCATGAAAACCCAACCCTTGCTTCCCTATTGTCACGCCCAAACTGGTTCAAAACCAGTGAAGAATTGCTTCCATTGGGCCGTGAGAGAAGAGAGAAAGAGAGAATTGAGAGGATTGAATTGTGTATTAAGTTAAAATGATTTACCAAAAATCAATTTATATTTATGCCATAATTTTCATTAAATTAATAATAAAATTATGACACATAACATGCAATAGCTTAGAGTGTCAAACACTCAATTTCCATGCAATAACATTGAGTGCATTGTACACTATCTACATGCAAAGCATTAGAATGACATGTGTCAGTGGGCCCCACACGTTTCCAAATGAAAGTGGGCCCACGTGCACTCACGCGTTCGGGTCGATATTTCCGAAATACCGAGCTTACGTCGCGACGTTAATTCAATCGAATTTAAATAAATAATTACGCTGGCGGCGAAATTATTATTTACGTCGCTAACGAATTAATTCTAATTAACTCGTTTGCCCGAATTAAAATCTAATTTTAATTCCGCGTCGAAATCTAATTTCATTTAATATATCGAATATATTAATTCATCGATTAATTCCAAATTAATCGTTCTCTCTCTTTAGACGACATTTTATCCCGGATAAAATATCTCCGTTATTAATCCTAGATTAATTTTCTCTCTCTTCTATTATAATCCCAGATTATTCAAGAGTGCGAGTTGTGCGTCATCGGTGGATTATCGGGAAGCGACCCATGAGATCCCCGGATAATCTGGCAGTAAATACGGTCGTCGGAGTATCCGAATCACGTACGTACCAAGTACTACGTTCTACCGATTTACGAGACAAGGTCGACTCCTAGCAAAGCACCAAGTCTTCCAGTTCTCCGGACATATTCATCAAAGAATATCTAGATCTGTATCAAGCGTAGTATACAATTGTATTGTGCATATCGGCCCAGTATCGGATAATCACGTGCTAGGGCTGGGGCTGGATAAGTGTCTGCCCCGTCCGAAACACATATCGGATGTCTGGTAACTAGTCTCTATAATCGGATATTCATGACCTGGTCATAATATCCCGATTGGATGCGCATCACTAAAAGAGCACTAATACCGTATCCTGCGTGACATCATCTCCATTATGACTGGAGTGACACTTCCGTCTTGACATCACATCCAATACACTACGATTCCTGATAAACCCAGAAGAGGTGAACACAGAACCAGTTAAGATCCCCCACCACCAAAACCAAAGTTTACCGATTGTCGTAAGTATTAGCGATGTAAGTCTCAGGTTAAGACTATACACACCTACCTTGATTTCGGCCTCCCATAGACACCTAGTCATAAACCAATGGGATTCCGAAGGGTCTATCCAGAGCGAAGCTGTTTCCCGTACCATCGGTGAAACACGACCTCCTATCGCACTTGCATAAGTATCCAATACTTATATATAGAGAACTATGCCGTTGTGCCCTCACAACGCGCACAAGTGCAATACTAGCCTATTCCGCATTATCGATGTCCAGTCTCGATAATACTACGGCTAGGGATATTTAATGATTAATCCTTCGTGGACTGATACTGTCTCATATCATCTCAATCCAGGAACTAATCATAGGGACCTCTCTTCATTTATATATCTATGGTGATCTAATCACAAATGACGAGAGTGCAATTTCCTTGTTACATAGTTAATTTGCTACAACAACACAATGATCTGTGCAAATAGTGACGCTATGGGTCATTTTGTCCAACAATCTCCCACTTGGCACATAGCGAGTCACTCAAGTGTCCTACACCCGAACTATGTAGGTTCGCTCAAATTGCTGAGGAAAGGTTTTCGTCAGCGGATTTGTTCGATTATCGTTTGACGCGATTTATACGATCATCACATCGCCACGATGTATGATCCGAACGAATCAGATGATATAGAAGTATATATCTGGATCGTCGATGAGACCTTTAATTCCTTAGCCTGTGCTGACGCCTAGCTCAGCTGCTAACAGAACTATATCTAATCTAATTAGATTTACTTTCGACCCAAAAGACTTCTATTGCTGCCTCAGCTGCAGCAATAATCCGCATTTGTTGTTTATTCGGCAACAGTTATCTTGCTTGGAAGATTTCCAGCTCACTGTCCCGTTATTCAAACTTTATAGTACCGTAGTATTTAATCGTTTGGAAACTTGCTGCAGTGATCCCAGTCACTTCAAGTTCTCCTTCTCCATAGTTTAAGATAGCATCTTTAGTTCTCTGAGATACTAACAGATGTTCTTAACTTCAATCCAGTGACTGTCACTTGGATTGACCTGATTGTGACTCCATATGCTTGAAGCGTATGAGACACCAATACAAGTACATTTTAAATGTACAATTTCCCAGAGAGTGTTAACAACTCCAAATCTATCCCAGTAGATAGATTTATTCCTCTGAATAAAGGTTGTTACTCCCCAGAATTCTACGGAGAATTTCTATTGAAAGCCAAGCTTTCAACAATAGTTTTATGGGAATTTCACTGTCAGTGCGCTCTCCCACTAACCTCCTTATATACACAAGAATTATTTCGTTTTGAGTCAATCATAAACCATTATGATTATTTCAAAACGACAGTTCCAAGAACCTTATGCTTGCATCAATCCAAACATGGATCGAATAACCCGCAAACCTTGTTTGTCGGTTATACAAAATCGTCAGGATGTTGTAAACATCCTCCAAAAGGTTTCCTTTTCAGGAAAGCGATTTTGATTTGTAACTGACATATTTCATAAATGAAATATACAGTTATCAACAAGCATCTTCAAAATGGATTTACCATGGCAACAGGTAAAAGGTTGAACCGTTATTAACATAATGTTGATAACGATACCTTTCCGTCAAAACCTTAGCTTTGCACGTTGGTATGTTGCCTTCCATGTATGTCTTCCTTGAAGACGTTTAATGTACCATAGGCACAACGCCTTGTGGTACAACAACTAGTATCCAAACATAGTTGTTATACATGGAATCCATTTCGGACTCATGGCACTTTGCCATAACAGGGAGTCGATACCTCGTATCACTTCCTCATAACGTAGTCGGATGGTACACCTCCATAAGATTGACATCTTTATGAGGTTAGATCAGAAACCCATACCCTAGGTTGTTTTCTGACTCTATCCGATCTACGAAGTTCTTGTGTATTTGAAGATTAATGGTATAGTTTCATCATAGATGAACTATTTGTGTTCCATTACGGACTTCGTGCCTTGAACAGTATTACTCCGATTTTCATCGAGTATCACTATCCTCCCACTGACCACTGCATATCGGTATTCCTCTCAGGAAAACCGCATGGTGAGCAACAATTACATTGTTCTCATGTGGGATTTACAAGTACTATACTTAAGGTTTCCTTAGGATAACTTATATTGGCACTTATCCAATTTGGGTCCTTAGTTTGGTATCATCCAAACGCTATGCCTGGCATACCCAAATTATCAGGAATGAGAAACCTCGTTTCTTCCCTGTTCATATCCTATATGATATCTGTCAAACAGATTTATATGGAACCTATTCTAAATAAGTTTTGCACTGTTAATACATATCCTGTTGAAGGAAATAGTAGCTCAGAGCGACTCGTGATAAACTTTATCATGTCCAACAAAATTCGGTTTTAGTTCGGACACACCGTCTAACTGACGTGTCTCGGGAGGAGTCCTCATATGAAAGAATACCGTACTCTTTCATGTACATATGAAACTTACTGCTTAAGTATTTTCCATTACGGTATTACCGTGGCGGAATAACACTATAGCCGATCTGTTTGTCTACTTCGTGTCGAAACTCTAAAGTTTCCGATCTGTGTTCTTCAAAAGAAACACATAACCACAACGTGATGTCACATCCGTTAAGGTCACGAAATATTCATGTTCACATCTAGCCTAGCTAGATATGGGCCCACTTACTTCACCATGAATAGGGCTAACAGATCGGTGGCCCTTTTACTATTACCAAGTAAATAGTATTTTAGGTATTTAACCTAATAAACTAGATTCGTAGACCTTATTTGAATAGTCAAATCAGTCCTAGTACCCACTCTTAAAAATGTGGATATACGAGTCTTCTTTAATTGTGTCCTAGACAACAATGCCACAAATAAGTCTCTATTGATCAAATCAATTTGAGCTATTTATTTGTCATTTTATATGTTTGAGATTTTATTTATATTCAAAATATAAATTCTGTTATTTACATCCAATGTATTTATCTCAGTATCATCTTTATATAATGAAACACTTTAGTGTTCTAGAATATAAAGGTTTTATCCGCAATGGATTAAACACTGATATAGAGATAATGTCTCTAGTCAAACTAGTTACATTATAACATATCCTAATTTAAGTACATACCCAAAGGGTAGTTCCTAAACTTAGGTATCTACGGTCGAAACAGCGACTTTCGTCCCGTTTCCGATTCGCAGAGAAATCTCGGCTTGAAGCCAGTATCCAGCTCACAGCGGATTCTGAACGTCAATACATATATTTTATGTACCACACTAAGTATTTAAAATTCAATTTCAATACTAGTAGTGAACATAACTTTGACAAATATTTTTAAAGTTAGAGCCTCGCCCTTTCTTTAATTCCTTCGTGTCTTCCATATCCAAATGGTAGTCACTTTGGGATATGTCAATTATCCTTTTCAATATTTCACAAACCTTTGGCCAAGCCTTGGGTTTTGGAATATCGAAACGATGTGCACCTTGTGCTACATGCCCAATTGCAAACTTTGACTTTTCTCCACTAGAATAGTCAATTAATTCTCCAAGAATTATTAATTGCAATTTTAATACTTTTAAATCTAAAGATAGATTTATTATAAGTATATTAATTAAGCACTAAAGTCATCATCACATAAATCTTCCAAAGACTTTATGCTCTACTATTTGCTTAATTATGGGCTTAGTCATAATAAGTTATTTTATCAAATAAATTAACCTATTATTAATTCCCAATTGAAAATTAAATCATTTAAAACATTTAATCCAAGGATTATATATTTTAAATATTCAACTTTTCAATTCTTTCTTGATTCAATAGTCCAACTATTTAATCAATTTATTAAGGTACTATTTATTATAATGATTACAATAATCCAATTATTTAATCAACTATAATTTTAATATTGATTACTATAATCCCATTATAAAATCAACTATCATTTTAATTCAATTATATTGATTACTATAATCCAATTAAAATCAACTATATATTGAATGAGTTTGTATATAGTCCAACTATATATATTTTTTAAAACAACATAAAATATTAGTCCGACTAATACTTTTGATTAATATGACGAGTAAAATATAAATGAGCGTGTTTAGCGAGTAATTGAACGAATGTTGCAAATTCAATACTTGCCTCCCACTATTTTTCGTCGAGCCTCTAACCCTCTGTGGAGTACTCGGGAAACCGTGTTTGTGTTTCCTAGTGGGCTAGGATCCTATTAAATAACACACAACCTGACTTTGGCCAATAAAAAGTTGTATGCTATTAACTAGGTAGATCTCTCAGATCAATTGGATCTCATCCAATTCCTAGATCCGGTTAGGTGGACATCCAAGTCCGAAATATATGTATAATGTCAATGTATCCAATACATTTTCCTAACCATATCCTCCGAATCATTTAGGCCTTGGCTTTGGCAAACACAAACCTAATGATTCCAGTTAAGCGGGACCCATTGACGAGGAAAGTTTCGTAATCAATGTCATTGGACAAAAAGTGATCTGACTTTGGTCAATAAAAATCACGATTTGGACAAGACACCGATATGCAACAAAACTCTCATGATTCAAGTACATCCTTGATTGACAAAGGTCTTGACTTTGGTCAAAAACAAACCAATGCCAACTTCGGATCTTGAACAAGAATCATTCAATGGAAGGATATTTGCTTAATATAAACGAGGGTTTTCGCGTGCAAATTGGCTACCAATTTAATTATCTTTGTTAGGTCTCATCATCATACACCCTTAAACATGCATTCTAAATACATAATAAAGCGAGTATGAAATAAAATAATAATGATATGCGGATGGATACTTAACACATTGATCCTAGATCAAATCTCTCCCTTTCTCACTCAAGCTAGCACTTGTACTACTTCTACCCGTTACACTACACTTCTAAAGAAACCTCATATACATAGAGGGGAATAGGTGAGAAGAGAATACAAAGAGAAAGAAGGTGATAAGGCTGGACACGCAGGTCCAATTTAATAAATCGAATTTATTACAACAATTTCTAAAATTGCCCACCCGACTAATATCCATCCGATATACATTATTCATTCAACACAACCACGTATTCACACACATAAGCATGCTATCAATCAATCTAATCAAATTAATTAATCTGATAATTAAGTGATCATCCAATGTTCAAACAACGATTTGATTTTGTTCGAGTCAAACTCGTTTTTGCGAATAAGTACTCAAAGTACGAATTCATGAATTAAATTAAACTACATCATTAAATCAAATTTAACATGTATTTAATACTAATTCACTATTCAATTCCAAATTAAATATTGCACTTATATTAATAAACCTTTTACGATTTAAATTCCAAATTCAATCGCGTCGGACTCAAAGTCCGATTAACGTCCAACGTCAATTTAATTTAAGTCTAATGGGCTTCTTTAATTAATTTCTTTAGGCATGGGCTTCGGCAACCAAAGCCCAATAGTGGAATCCCCAAAATGCCTAGAAATCAATTTCGCCCATTAGGCCCAATTAAACATTAAAGGTTCATTAGTCGCAATTGGGCTTTATGGTTAAGGTTTTGGGCCCAATTGGATCCAATCCACTTGGCCTAAACCAAACTTGATAAATCAAGCCCAAAGGCCCAATTACAACATTAAATTCCAATTTCCAAAATTAGGCCCAAATAATTAAATTACAAAATCCAATTTTCACAATTTAATTACCAAAGTGCATTATATGATTAATCGACTAAATCAATATTTCCGAAACACCAAATTAGTCCAATTAATCATGCTCAATTCATTATCACATGTCAACACACATAATGAAAAATCAAACCCATTTACATGCTTTCAATGCTCTCGGCCAAGGAAGGTTATTTTGTCCGATTGAATTCAATCCGATTAATTACACAATCGACAACGTATTAACTTCCCGAATGATTTCATACACATCCAATGTCATAAAATCAAAATTACCAAGACATTAAGGGCATATCACATTCGGCCAAGGTAAGATTTGGGGTTTTTGTTCAATTAAAATTCAATCCAATTGACTTCAAATTAACATCACTTTATCATTATAACTCATCCAATGAATTAAAATGAAAAAAATTCCAAGATCCCAAAATTACATACACATTCGGCCAACATGAAAAAATTGGGGAAAATTATTCCAAATCAATTTTCAACAAATTGGTCCAACCAAAATGAATTTAAACATGTTATAAGCATACTCAAACAATCAATTATTCAAATCATGCTCAAAAAACATTTACCCAAATTTTAAGCCCTACAAATTTCATGCTTGCAACTTTAGCTCATGATGCCATTGTTGGTTTTCTATAAGGTCCCAAGATCAAACAAGACATGAAATTATGTGTGAACACATCAACGGAGGTAGCGGAATACTCACATTGATCGGTTGAGTCGATTTGGAGACGAATCAAGCCAAAAAACGCACTGCCTTTCACGCCCACTGCATGCAGTCCACTGCCCTGCAAAACAGAAAATTTGGAGTGAAGAAACGGAGCTCCAATCTTCGTCGGATGGATCCCGTCTCATGGGGGAACCTCCCTACCACCTTCGCAAGACTCGTAGTGTGCTAGCACTTGCGGTTTTCACCATGAAAACCCAACTCTTGCTTCCCTATTGCACGCCCAAACTGGTTCAAAACCAGTGAAGAATTGCTTAATTGGCGTGAGAGTGAGAGAAGAGAGAATTTGAGAGAGATTGAATTGTTGTATTAAGTTAAAATGATTTACCAAAAATCAATTTATATTTATGCCATAATTTTATTAAATAATAATAAAATTATGACACAAAACATGCAATGGCTTAGAGTGTCAAACACTCAATTTCCATGCAATAACATTGAGTGCATTGTACACTATCTACATGCAAAGCATTAGAATGACATGTGTCATGTGGGCCCCACACGTTTCCAAATGAAAGTGGGCCCACGTGCACTCACGCGTTCGGGTTCGATATTTCCGAAATACCGAGCTTACGTCGCGACGTTAATTCAATCGAATTTAATAAATAATTACGCCTGGCGAAATTATTATTTACGTCGCTAAAGAATTTAATCCTGAATTAAATCGTTTTGTCCGCGTCGAAATCTAATTTCATTAATATATCGAATATATTAATTCATCGATTAATTCCAAATTAATCGTTCTCTCTCTTTAGACGACATTTTATCCCGGATAAAATATCTCCGTTATTAATCCTAGATTAATTTTCTCTCTCTTCTATTATAATCCCAGATTATTCAAGAGTGCGAGTTGTGCGTCATCGGTGGATTATCGGGAAGCGACCCATGAGATCCCCGGATAATCTGGCAGTAAATACGGTCGTCGGAGTATCCGAATCACGTACGTACCAAGTACTACGTTCTACCGATTTACGAGACAAGGTCGACTCCTAGCAAAGCACCAAGTCTTCCCAGGTTCTCCGGACATATTCATCAAAGAATATCTAGATCTGTATCAAGCGTAGTATACAATTGTATTGTGCATATCGGCCCAGTATCGGATAATCACGTGCTAGGGCTGGGGCTGGATAAGTGTCTGCCCCGTCCGAAACACATATCGGATGTCTGGTAACTAGTCTCTATAATCGGATATTCATGACCTGGTCATAATATCACGATTGGATGCGCATCACTAAAAGAGCACTAATACCGTATCCTGCGTGACATCATCTCCATTATGACTGGAGTGACACTTCCGTCTTGACATCACATCCAATACACTACGATTCCTGATAAACCCAGAAGAGGTGAACACAGAACCAGTTAGATCCCCCACCACCAAAACCAAAGTTTACCGATTGTCGTAAGTATTAGCGATGTAAGTCTCAGGTTAAGACTTACACACCTACCTTGATTTCGGCCTCCCATAGACACCTAGTCATAATACCAATGGGATTCCGAAGGTCTATCCAGAGCGAAGCTGTTTCCCGTACCATCGGTGAAAACGACCTCCTATCGCACTTGCACAAGTATCCAATACTTATATATATGAGAACTATGCCGTTGTGCCCTCACAACGCGCACAAGTGCAATACTAGCCTATTCCGCATTATCGATGTCCAGTCTCGATAATACTACGGCTAGGGATATTTAATGATTAATCCTTCGTGGACTGATACTGTCTCATATCATCTCAATCCAGGAACTAATCATAGGGACCTCTCTTCATTTATATATCTAAGGTGATCTAATCACAAATGACGAGAGTGCAATTTCTTGTTACATAGTTAATTTGCTACAACAACACAATGATCTGTGCAAATAGTGACGCTATGGGTCATTTTGTCCAACACACAAGCGTACCTCTGTAAGAATTCTCCAATGAAGACCTGGGAGAAGCTTCATATGTTTTAGGGATAAACTCTTATAGAGATAGACAAAATGAGGTGAGGGTTATCCCAATCAACGTACATAGATAAGATATCTTGGACGGTTATAGTTTTGGTAACGTAAGACATCAAACATACCGTTCAGACATGGATTCATCTTTCAAGAAGATGTGTCCACAAACAGAAGATGAGAAGTTAGAATGTCTAAACAACAGTATGATTCGTGTTGGGTAGCATAATGTATGCCATTGTGTTATGTACGAGGCCTGATATCAGTTTCGCTGTTAGCGTAACTGTCGATATCAGTCCAATCCGGGCAATGACCTGGAGATGGCCATTAAACATATCCTCAAGATCTAAAGGTACTAAGGATAAGTAATAATATGGAGGTGGAAACGAATTGCAAGTTAACGGGTATACGATTCTAATTTCAATCGGATCCCAATGATAGAAAGTCTACATCGGATTCGTATTTACCCTTAACAGAGGTGTTCTCCCTAAACACACATTGCAGGTTTGTTGGAGAGTTCCAAACAGGGATCGAAAGCAGATTCCACCAATGAGGCGGAATTGGAATATATTGCAACTTCTGAAGCTGCAAAAGAGGCTATGTGGATAAAGAACTTTATCACAGAATTGGAGTTGTCCCAAGTATCGAGAATAGATTCGTTATACTGTGATAATACTGGAGCCATTGCGCAAGCAAAGGAACGAGGGCGCATCAGAAGTTGAAGCATTGGAACGAAAGTACCACATCATTCGAAAGATTGTGTCGCGAGGGGAGGGGAATTGTCGTGTGCAAGGTACCGAGTGAAGATAATGTAGCAGACCGCTGACGAAGGCCAACCTCCGAAGTTGTTTGATAAACACGTGGAGTCGATGGGATTAAATACAATCGTTATTGGCACTTGAGCAAGTGGGAGATTTTGTTGGGGTTGGTGCTCAGAGCGCCAATTCCCGGTTGTATTTATTTTGAATACTTCTGTAAAACATTATTATTATGAATAATATATGCAGTTTCTATAAATAATCTATCTTTTTATATAGTAAAGACGTAATGACCTTAGAATGATTAGTCATGTACTGTTACAAAAGCATCGCAACTGACATTGAGTAATATCATGATGTTGTCATTCTCAGACAGTTCCTGGTCAAGGTTTACACTACTTAGTCAGTATAGTAAACCCGTTGAGCACAGTACTGTCGTATACTGGAATATATGATTCCAATGGTTTCTCAATGAACCATTAGTCTTGGAGACTAGTTTTGACGTGTAGGTGTTTATAGCGGATAAACACTGAACGACTCACCGAAGATTCTTAATGGATGGTACACCAACGTCAATAAGAATCTTCTCGGGTTGAGTAGCACTTGTGATTCTTAGACTTGAGATGCCATTGTGGGCACATGAGACATCTTCTACACTTAGATGGCAGTCACGTCACCGATCTATTTAGATCAGACCTCCGCCTGTTCGTGGGTGTAGATAGATCCTCAGGGTGTCTTATGCGTATCAAGATAGGATCCGCCAGTTCTGTGTACCAGAGCATAGGTAGTCCATATGATTAGCAATCAGATAAAACCATGGGCCCATGGTAAAGTTTAGAAGCTAGTTCTAAACATTCTTTTAGAGATTGCTAATAGAATAGTCGACTGGATATTCCCCATAGAGATTGACGTTACATCTATATCTCTGGGATGAATCTGGATACCTGTGACGGAGGAATTATAGGAATTATACATTGCCATGACCTCGACCTGTATGGTTCAGCGAGATTATCCATGATCGTTATATTTACGGGTGGATAAATTATGGACACGAAATTTGATTTCGTGACGGATATACCTGAATCTAGAGAGTCTCAATAATGAAATATACTCGTAGAGCACTAGAGCAACATTTATAAATGATATTGATTATTTATAAAGTCGATTAAAGGTTAAACGCAAAATACATGCTAAAGGGACCCAGATAGTCATTTGATTAATTATTGTGTATTTACATTTAATAATTGATTAATTTAAATACACATTAATTAATAGTCAAATGAGTATTTGACTTATATCCTAAATGAATATATGTATTGATATTAATGTAAATATTAATACATATATTTAATATATTTGTATTTAATTAATTAATTAATTATTTAATTGTTAAATGATTAAATTAATTAAAATATAAATATCTTAATTGGATATTTTGGTAAAATGATTAGTTGCCTTAGTTGACTTAATTAGAAATATCTTTAAAGGTGTTTTAGATATTTTGTCAACTTGATCAAATATTTGTGAATGAAATTGAAATGAAAATTGATGTATATGCTTGTGAAAGTTTCGGCCAAGGCCTTAAGTGCAACAAGTATATATTATTTTCATTTCATTTTACTTTCTAACCTAATACACTTTACAAAGAAACTCCATTAAGGAAACAAAGAAAGCTTGAGGAAGAAAGTTAAAAAACAAAGAAAGCTTGGATTTTAGTAATCTTAAATACTATTAGAAAGAAAATGTTCCTTAGGATCTAGGCTACATCTTGTGATGTTCTTATGTTATTCTTTTCTTTATTCTTGTGTTTTTTATGATGGAAGTTTTGTTGAAAGTGTTGAGCATGTATGATGAAGGAAGCTTATGACTATTGTAGTTATAAGTATTCTTTT